>PVKS010003527.1:0-102753 GCA_004027875.1 Aplodontia rufa
TGTTCCGGCCTCCGGTGTTCACCCCCTCGTTCCCGGCTCCCCGACCCTTCCTGACTAGGCCCCTCGGGGAGCGGCCCAGGTTCGCCGGATCGCTCTGCCTGCTCCCCGCTCTGGAATGCTGCGGGGAGTGACTCCTTTCCCCCGGTTCCCAGTTTCCTAACTCAGCCCCTCCGGGGACAGCCCAGGTCCGCTGGGTCGTTCTGCCTGCTCCTCGCTCCAGAACCCTGCGGGGAGTGACAGGGGTCATCAGTGAAACAGTCCTGATGCCAAGCTGTCTGGGCTGAGCTTCCTTAGAGCTGCAGAGCCAGCATTCTACCCTGTATTCTCCACATATGGCGTTTGTATTTTGACATTTATTTCCCTGCTAGCACGGATGTTTTTCAGGCTCCAGACTCAGGAATGGGAATCAGTGCTGCAGCCAGGCTCTTTAGGGAAAGAAACTTCCCTAAAGTTCTCAGCCTGAAGTTGACAGCTCTTCCTGCCCCTGATTCCTCTCTGATGGCAACTGCCATCTTATGCCTCTGTCACAGTTATATGGTCCCTCTATTATCTTTGACTAGGACAAAAACTCCCTGAACAGGTTTCCTATTGCTGCTCTGACAAACAACCACCAATTTAGAAGCTCAAAACAACGCACATTATAACCGGACGAGGTCAGAAATCTGGAATAGGTGTCACTGAGCTAAAGGGAAGGTGTCTGCCTTCCTTCTGAAGGTTCCTGGGGAGAATCTGTCACCCTTTTCCAGCTCCTAGAGGGCACCTGCTGTCTTGGTGTGCAGCCTCCAGTTAGCAATCACATCACTCAGATCTCTGCTTCCCTTGTTTCAACTCCTCTGTTTCCCGGGGTGGCTCCTTCTTATAAAATTCTTGTGATTACATTTAGGGCCCTCTCAGATAATCTAAAATAATCTCTCCATCTTAGAATCCTAATTTCATTTACATCTTCAAAGTCCCTTTTGCCATGTAAAACAACATATTCACACGCTCTGGGGATTAGGCCAAGAACAGCTTTGGTAGATGGGGGAGGGGGCTTTCAGCCTTCCACACTCCCTAGAGGCATTATTTGTAGGGTACTGGACTAAGTGCAGAGCTCAACACGACAGTATTGTCAGTAAAGGGCCACAGAAGCAAAGGTTGTGGGGGTTCTTTTTTTTGTATGCCATATAGCCCTATTTTAAATGGAAAAAAAAATTTTTTTTTAAACCAGAAGATTTAAAATAGAAATCTGGCTTCTCTAGAAAAATCAAAACGGTCAGGCCACTTTAGGGATCATTCAGCACCGAGGCACAGCAGTCATTCATGAGTTGTGGATGCTCCCACTACAGGTCTCTACCACTCTGTGTCACCTCCTGCCACACCAGCTGCTGCATGGCTCACTATGATTCACGGGGTCCTTGAAAGCATTTGGATTTCAGCGCCCACAGCTTTAGGGCACAAATGATAAAGGAGGTAACAATATACTTGCTGCAGAGCCAAAGAAAACATTAGGACTTCTGGAACTTAGCCAGGCACAGTGGTGCACATCTGTAATCCCAAAGACTCAGGAGGCCAAGGCAAGAGGATCACAAGTTCAAGGACAGCCTCAGCAATTTAGCAAGACCTTCAGCAACTTAGTGAGACCCTGTCTCAAATTAAAAAAAAAAAAAAAATTTAAATGGCTGGAGGTGTAGTTTAGTGATAAAGCATCCTGGGGTTCAATCTCCATTACCAAAAAACAAAACAAATAAACAAAAAAAATCCAAGGATTTAGATTTTTTTTCATCTCTACAAACAGATTAGTGTCCCATCTTGCTTGGCATGTGAAGTGACCACCTATCTCCCCTATAATAATGCAAGTCTCCCAAGGGAAGAAGGAGCCCCACAGTGCAAGGTGGACTGTGGTACCCCTTTCTCTCCACACTCAGCAACACACCACCTATAGGCCTGCCTGGCTCCCTGGGACTAAAGAAGTCTTCAAAAAAGGCTCAAGATTCCTATTGTCTGGGTATGATTTGTCCCCCAGGGTTCATGTGTTAGAAACTGTCCTCAGTGTGGCACTGCTAAGGTGTTTAGAACTTTTAGAGGTGGGGCCTCCTAAGAAGTCATTAGGACATTTAGGGCATCACTGTCAGAAGAGATTAGGGTAGTTCCCATGGGACTCTGGTTAGTTGTGGGGAGAGAATTGGCCCCTCACGGGTGTCCCTCTGGTTTCCTCTCTCTCCAGTGATCTCTCACTCTTGAGCATGCTCCCTTATGATGCCAGCTGCCATGAGGCCCTCATCAGAGTCAGCACATGCAGTCTGGACTTTCAGTGTCCAAAACTATGAACTAAACAAACCTCTTTTCTTTATATAGTACCCGGCCTTGGATATTCTGTCACAGCAAACAGACTAAGGCAAGGTGCTTTTAAAATTCCTGCATACAAATCATAGGTAAAGACACATACGAATAACCTAAGGAGCAGTAATGGAAAGTGCTGGCAGTTCTCTTCCTGGTCAAACTCATCAACCTTGTTACGAGGCAAAAGTAATAATATACTACTGAGATTCGATAGGAAGGTAGTCAAAATTAGAAAATACTGAACAGGAGGTGGGGTGGTGGCTCAGAGGTTACAGAGCTTGCCTGGCATGTAAAAGGTCACAGGTTCAAACCCCAGTGCCACATACACAATGAAGTGTTGGAGCAACAAAAGCCACATGAAAAACTAAATAAAATTCTCTCTTTCTCTCTCTTACCCTCTCTCTCTTTAAAAAAGAAAAAAATTTATTAAACTACCAATAGTGTGGCTCTAATACTCTGTGTATACTGTACCTTGAGAAAGTGGCTAGTGACAATGTACGGATTTACAATCAGACATAGAGTGGGTATATGACACAGATATTTTTACTGAGACAATATCTTCTTGCCAGGCAAAGGTGGCTTCCTGATGTAGTGAGACTCGCCAAGCTGAATATAAGCAAGGACTAACAGCAGAGCTCATGGAAGGCCTGGACAATTAGACTCTTTAATGAAACAGCCTGAATAAACAAGAAAACTAAATTCAGACCACACATATAGAAAATATTCTTCCAAGTATCCCAAAGTAGATTTTAATAAGACTTTGGCATATAATATTTGTCATGCAATCAGAGTCATGTATGAAGAACATGTATGTTAAAGTACACTGTGAAATTCTTTATTCAGTAAAGCTCCTAATGTACTTTACCTCAACTAGATGTCTAACTTATTGGCTCTTACCCACTTTAATTGCATGGAAGGGGAGGAATGGAAGCTAATGAGTAGAAGGAATGGACATGAGAATTTATTGAGTGTTCCCAGGCTACTATTCTGTCTTACATAGCATTTTATCCAAGCCTCTCTGAGGAAGCTATTATCATCTTTATTTTACAGAGAAAACATAAAGACACAGAGAATTAAAGTAACTTGCCCAAAGTCACCAAGAATGTAAGACAGCATCAGATTTGAAACCCTAGACCATCTGACTCCAAAACTAAGGCCTTCCCATCACACACTGAGCATCTGGATTACTGGCTGCCCACCCATCACCAATCTGTCCCCAGAGGTCACTCTCTGTCCTCCAGGATCTCTCAGGCCTGCAACCACACCTTCCCCCTCAAAGCCACAGTCACTGCAACCGTAGGCCTCCAGTCCCTTGGCCAATCTACCCAGGGAACCAGGCAGGAAGGGGTAGGGGAGTGTGAGGAAGACTAGAAAGGAAGGACCAAGATGAGGAAAGAGCAGAGTCTCCTCAACCCAAGGAAGAGAATGAGAAGTCCCTTACTTGGGTCATAGCTGGAACACCACTCTAAAGTTACTATGAGATCATCAAGCAGTTCTGGGCAGCAATGATTCTATTTGGCTAAGTCGAAAATGCAGTTTAAGTCTTCAAATTTTAATCCAAATACTATAGAGATACAAGGCCTTTGATTTAGAAAGTGTTCTCTTTAAAAAGTCTGGGAGTCTTTTGTTGAACTGAATTCAACTTCAAAGATTCATGGAGGGCAGGAAAGCCCAAGATCAGAGGCTCAATCATGTAAAAAGTCTAAATAGTTCTAATTAGTAATTTTTAAAGTATGAGACACACCATAGAAATGTAAAACTCTTGTACCTAATTGGGCCCCCCAAAAGTTTCATCTCCTTTGTAAAGGGGTTTCTGGGACAAGGAGCCAGAGATCAAAGACTTCTGGGAAGTTTTAAGGCCCACAAGGCCCTGAGGTTCACAGGCAGCCCAGTCACTCTTGCCAACTCTAGGTAAAGGGCAGAATTAAAAAGGATCAGAAGAGAAGATGGCAGGAATCGTCCAACCTTCTGGCTGGAGTGCAGCCTGGAGGCCGATTTGAAAACTCCAGATCCTGGGGGCAGAACGCGCGGAGGAGAGGAACCGACCCCGACTGAGATCGCCCTGATCTGGCCCGGGGCGCAGGGGCCCGGCGGAGCGGGGCGGAAGCTGGAAGTTTTGCGCCAGAGACACAGCGCAGGGCTGAGCAGTCACCTTCCCCGACCGCCCGGCTCTGGAATGCGGGGCCGGGAGGTCGAAGTCCCAGCGCCGGGGACGAACGCGGCCCGGAGCTCCCCGGGGCTCCCGCCCGGCGCGCGCCCCCTGCTAGGCTCCACGGGCGCAGCTGGAAGGAAAGGCCGGGAAGGGAAGAGGGGAGCCGAACCTCCGAGCGCCCCGCAGAGCCCCAGGCAGGCGGCGAGCAGGACTGGACGGCGGGCCCCGAGCCGCCCCATCCCTCCGCGGCAGCCAGCGCTCACTCCCAGGCGGTGGCCGGGCCCCCTGCGCAACCCCTCGCTCCACGCCGCCGCCGCCTGGAGCCTGGCAAGGGGTGCTTGCCAGGCTGGGCTGCGGCGGGGAGAGCCTCCTGCGACCCGCAGCTGTTGAGCCCCTCAGCGAGCGGGCGGGTTGTCGCCCCTGGCCCTCTGCCCCCCACGCTTGGTGAAAGCTAAAGCGGCTGGGGTGGGCTCCAGCGCAAAGCGGGCAGATACGAGTCCGCCCGCCCTGCCCTCAGATCCGCAATGGAGTTAAGCGTGCTCGGGTGAGCAGGTGGCTGAGTGAGGAGGAGCCAGGCTGGAGGAGTTGGTTGGAGGGAAGGTTCCTGCAGGAGGTGGGATCCTAGCCCAGCCTGGATGGAGCAGGCTCCCCTGACCAGGCTGCATTTCGGGAGAGCAGAGCGTGGTGGCTTTTTCTTTGCTGTATTCCCAGGGTACCCCTTGTACACAAACGTTTGTAAATATGTGTTGGATGAGTTAGAATGGGAGAGGAGAGGGCCCCTAAGCATTCCTTCTCAAATGTGAGACCTTTTTTTTTTTTAATACAGTCTCTAGATCACTGAATTTTTGAATCAGCTGTGTATGGGAAGAATTAATCAAGGCCCAATAGTCAACGTGTGGTGGCTGTCTTTTTAGCACATGATTACAGGTTATGGAGAAGAGACCCTTCACCCAGGTCCTGGGCTTCTGGTAAAAACGGATTTAAACAGGGCCTAAAGAGGTAGTTTCATGAAGAGAATCCAGAACCCTAGAACCAGCTTCCCCATCTGCATGTCTTCAGCTACATTCTCTGCAACACCAATTCATATGTTATCAGGATAATCAATATTAGTGGTACTTTGTTCCTAATAAAATAAGCAGTAACTTAATTTCTCCTTTTTTCCGTTCTGTAATAAAATGCTCGTTAAGCATAGAATCACATTTTGAACTTGTCTTCTGCAGATAACGGGCAAACCACTCTTTTACTTCTGAGCAGATGTGTTTTATCTAAGCAGCAACCCTCCATTCTCCTAGGAACCTCACCCTCCCTGTTTGGAAAACTGCTCTCCACTCCCAGGCCCCATCATGTGTGGGAAAGGGCAGGCATCCTCTTACATGACTTTTCCAGTCACAGTGATGGGACAGGAAGTACACAGTTGACCTAAGCAGGGCCAGTCAGTTCCACTCTGAAGACTTTCAGAGACAGCTTCTAAGGGAATAGGGTCCACTACTGTGGGGAGAGGAAGCAAAAAAGCTATAGGTAACCAAGCCCTCTGCCTTTTGGAAGAAGTTAACACACAATAAGAAGAAGGCAGAAACAGAGAGTCTGGGACCTCTCATCTATCATCTGCATTCATCCTAGAGACCGGATGTACCCTAATCTTTTCTGGGATGTGTTTACATGAGTCAGTCAAGCTGTCTTTTGACCTCAGCTAATCAGGTTTGGTTCCACATGTGTAACCAAAGGAACCCTCTCAACTTTAATCCCAGCATGATTGATATCTCACCACTCCGGTTTGTGTTCTGCAGTCCACACGTTTGCAATCCTTAAGACAAGGAACAGACCTCCAGGAGACGGACGACAGACTGGAGCATGCGTGTTGAGGGCATTCTGGCCCCTCTTCAGATCCCTGTGGGACTTACATCCTGTTGACTTTCTCCTATGAGCACCCACAGCTCTCTGCATGGGTGCAGGACTTGCTTGACCCACGTATACCCAAGGTGTACCAGAAGTAAATGCTCACAGGTGTAGCTCTTGACCGCTAACGGAAGAGAGTTGATGGATAAATATCTGAGCTTCCTCACCCTGGGACTAGATAACTCCAAAGCGGGTTCTAAACAGTCTCTTGGAGGACAGAGCTCTAAATTGCCCACAGCAATAACTTGCTCGTTAATGTGGGTGCATGGAGGAACCACTTCCATATACAGTGAACAAACTGGAAAGCTTCGGGTTTGGAATGAGCTTCTAGGACTGATCTAGAAGCAGCAGGGTGCGGGTTAAGAACCTGGCCACAGGCTTTGCATCCCAGGCATCCTCAATGCCTGAGGGGAGGTCAAGTCTCTTAGCTTCTCTGGAGCTCAAAACCATGCCTGCCACGCCATTTGTTTTCTTTTCTCTTCTCCCTCCCTCCCTCCTTCCCTTCTTTCCTTTCAAAATGGACATAACCATGGCTCCTACCTCACAAGTTGTGAGGATTAGTTAGGACTTTTGAAGTCCCAGAATGAAGCCAAAAGAGTAGATAAATCCTGTTGAGATCTTTGATGGTTTTGTGTCTGATGTAGATGATTCCAGCTCCCTCATTTTATATGATTCCTTCTTCCTCTCTGGATCCAAGGACAGTCAAAGCAGTTCTTTAGCTTCAAACTAAATTGTAACAGGGTTTCAGAGTAACTTAAAGAGACTAAGGGTCTCTATAGCCCTGGCAAGAATTGTTAACGTTTCCTTGATGGTTGGAGTTCTACCCTAGCCTCCCTGTGCTCATCCATGTCTTCTAATTCCTTTGTGTCCCTTCCCTGTCACCAAATGTTGTATACTTTCTCAGCACTGTATGACCAACAAGCAAGAAACGAGTAATCAAAAGGAAAACCAACCAAAACAAATTAGATTTTCCAGGCTTCATGCAAACCTTTTACCCTTAGCTACTGTGACTTCCCACCATTTACAGCTTAGCATAGACCAAACACAAACTGGGCTTCTGTTTCTTCCTATTTAAAACATGGAAATCACACTAGATCCCTATAGTCCTTCCAGTTTTAACATTTTATTTTATTTTGTTTTTAATAAAGAGGGAGAGAGGTGCTAGGGCAGTGGCTCAGCGGTTACGACGCTTGCCTGGCATGCGCTAGTACACAAGTTCAAACCCCAGCACCACATCCACAACAAAGTGGTAGAGCAATGAAAGCCACATGAAAAACTAAATAAAAATAGATTCTGTCTTTCTGTCTTTCTCTCTCTCTCTCCCTCTCCCTCTCTCTTATGTGTCATGCTGGGGTTTGAACCAGGCCCTTGCACATGCCAGGCAAGCTCTCCAACCGATTGAACCACTGCTCCAGCCCCACCCAGTTTTAGTATTTTAAAGTTTATATTTAGAATGTAAGTTGATAAGCACAGACGTTGGCTCTACCCCAGGTTGACTCTGTCCTACCAAGTGCTGGAGGTACAATTTGTGATAAGGTCAGCCCAGGACTAAGAGGACAGGTCAGCTCAGGCTGATATAGGCAAGGTCAGGTATCCACATAAATCTAAAGCACAGGCAGCATAGAATGAGATTCCTGGAGAGGACCAGGGTGTCACCAATGTCTCCCAAAGAGGCCTCTTATTCAAATCATCTCTGGCTAAGAACATGGACTTAGTGTCCTAAAGACTTATGGCAAATCCTAGTTCAGATCCTAGTGCAGATCCTAGCAAATGACATTGTTTTGTGACCTTGCACATATCACTTAAATGTCCCAATTATCTCCTATGTGTAGAATGAAGAGAATCATGCTGATCTTGTAAGGTGGGTTGTGGTTTAGCAAACTCATGAGGATGAAGTATTGAACATGGTACCTGGTTCATGGGAATAATTCACTGGGTACTGTGGTACCTGGGAACCCTACCAGGCTCTTTCAGTCTCTGAGCATCCCTGCTTAGACACACACTTCTAAGAGCGAACCACCTCTTATTTTTCCTTCCAAATAGAGAACTATTCTGTTTTCCTTCCATGAACTTAGCCATATATACAACTAAAAACTACTGAAGTTATCTGTGTTAGTAATCACCAGCATCCTCCTGTAGTGCTGGTTTTCTTGGCACTGAAGAACCTTGGGCCAGGTGGGTGGGGTAGCTCCACTCCTAGAGGTATGATAGGCACACACCTTGCACCAGCCTGTTTCCTGCCCTATAAAATGAAAGGGGTGGATTAAATGAAATGTGAATTAATTCCCTTCAGACATGACATTTTATGATGCTAATTAGCTATCCTTGATATTTGGATAGCTCCACCATTTAAATAGAGTTCTTTTAATTAACACACAGGGAAATTTAAAATGTATGGATTTCTTTACACAAACCAACACAGTGATTGAAAATAAATTTGGAGTTTTAATTTAGAAAAATTGTTCAAAGTGTCAAAAAGACTGGGAATTATCTTCCTGTGCGGCACCAATTGCTCCTCTGTTTAAAATTACTTCTAATTTATGATGTAAATGCTTCAAATATTTAATATGTTCTTTGGCCAATTTCCATGGTAGTTAAAATGGCTCTACAATAATGAGAAATTAAGATGCTCAGTTGTTAAGGAAATCCTTTGTTTATGATGACTTCAAGGCTTTCTTTATAATATCTGGGGAGGAAATCCACCCACATAAGGGTTGCACTCCAGTCATTTTGACTGGCACTAGCAGCAGCAAGTACTCTATTCTGCCTTTGACCTGACCTGAATATTATTCACCCAGAAATGGAGTACAGAACAGAATAAGGATGTTCATTCATTCCAAAAATCCTCATTGAACTCTTCCAAATGCAAATGCCATCCAAAAGATGTCATGGTGCATACAGAGATCAATTAGAGCCTTCAATTTCAAGGAATAAGTATAAGGATATAAGTCATGTATGGGAGTAATTTTAATAAAAGTTATTTAGAGGGCTGGAGCGGTAGCTGAGCAGTACCGTGCTTGCCTGGCATGAATGAGGACCTGGGTACAAACCCCAGCACCACATATACAACTAAGTGTCAGAGAAACAAAGCCTAGATGAAAAAATAAAGTTGATTCTCTATTTCATCTCTCTTTTTCTCTATATCTCTCTCCTGCTCTCTCTTAAAAAAAAAAAAAGTGATTTAGAAATCAGGTCATGTCATTGGGCCCAAAACTCAGTCTTGGAACTGTCAAAAACATACACATGGATGATGTGACCAGCTTGAGCAGCCACATAGGTTTGCATGACCTATCACTCTCTTTTCACATGATCTGGCCAACATGGCTTCTTGATCTAAGGGAACATAACTCTGGAGATCAAGAGCATCAAAGTTGGTTTGTCATCAAGACTTTTTCTACCAAAAAGCATGAGGAATGCTGTGATTTGGTGGTAGTCATAGAACTAGTAAGTGCGGTGGAGATGACCCCGTCCAACTGAGACCCATATCCACTCAAGCTGTGGAGGAACAGGCACCCTAAGTCAGCAGAGAAAGTCACTGGTTACTGCCTCAGACTTCAGCAAGAGCAAATTGGCACCATGACCCAGAGAAAAACTGATAGTCAGAGACCAGTCAGAGCAGCAGAGAGTAGCCTTTTATTGGCTCTCATTTCCAGGTATACTTCCTAAATTTTGTTTTCCTGAGATTCTTCTGGGTTCTTTTAATAACCACATTTTACTAGAGCTAGTATACAATTCTAGTTTCACAGATTCACGTGTGCCCAAGGTATGACTTTCTTTGTTTTTTCCAAAACTCAGCTTGATTGCTGTTTGACCTCCCTGCCTGTTATGAATACAAAACTACATCTTGGTCAACTGAGAATTTCCCTCCTGCATCCCCTCTGTCAAGCTGTGTTGAAATTCAGCGGAACTTTGGGGGTGTGAAGACATCAGCAGGGACTGGAGAAGGCGTGTGACAATTCTCTCCTGCAAAACACATTCACCCTTTTGTAGACACTCGCATAGACATTCTCTACCCATGTGGTCTTTGGATGTCTGTCCACACAGGTTCCATAAAGACAGTCTCATTCCTCCCTGAGTGGTCCCCTAAGTCACTTTGAATGCTAACTCTAACCCTAACCCTTTGAATGCCACCCCAATATAGGAACTCTCTGTGAGCCTGGGTAAAGCCCTGGCTACCAAAACTCACCACACAGGCATTTTCATTTCTGTGTTCCTACTGTCTTTCTGGAACTCATAAATTCAGATATGGGAATTGGCTTGCTTTCATGAGCTCTGACTTTCTTTCAGGCCTGTCAGTGTCATTTGAACCCACTTCCCACTGGCTGTCCTGTCCCCGCAAGCCAGGAAATCCTTGACCTTTCAACCTGCTGGATGGTGAGAAGGGGAAACACCGAAGAGACCAAGATGAAGTTGTAGACTCTCAGCAAAACAGGCACGAGGACATTAATTTGATTGTTGAAAAATAACGTTATCTTTCATGAAGATCTGAGTTGTAGATTTGGTAAGGGGCCCCCTCCAGGAATGCTAAGGATTCTCCCTATCCTGCCCCCAAGCTTGTTAACAAATGTTTAAGTTGGAGTCAATTTCTTTGAGTTAATGGCTGTGACCTCAGTGAGCACCAATGTGTGAAGATGAGATGGACTCTCAGAAGTCAGAAATACCAATCTTTCTCCTAAAGCTCAGGAAGTAACACCAATAATTAATAAATGGGATGGTATCAAATTAAAAGTATATGCAGAGTGAAGGAAATGATTAAGAACATGAAGAGAGAACCTATAGAAGAGGAGAAAATCTTTGCCAGCTACTTTTCTGATAGAGGGTTAATATATGTAATATATAAAGAACTAAAAAACCACTAAAAACAATAATCCAATCAATGAATGGGCAAATGAACTAAACAGACATTTCTCAAAAGAAGAAATACAAATAGCCAACAAACATATGATTAAATGTTTACATCTTTAGCAATCAAGGAAATGCAAATTGATATGGCACATCAGTTAAAATGGCAGCCATCAAGAATTCAAATAGGGGCTGGAGCAGTGCCTCAGTGGTTATGGTGCTTGCCTGGCATGCGTGAGTACGCGAGTTCAAACCACAGCACCATGTACACAACAAAGTCTTCCAGCAACAAAAGTTGCATGAAAAACTAAATTAAAAAATTTGCTTCTCTCTTTCTCTCTCTCTCCCTGTCCCTCTCTCTTATTAAAAAATAATATAAATAATAATGAACACTGGTGAGGAAAAGGAATAGTCATTATACACTGTTGGTGGGATTGTAGATTAGTTTAACCACTATGGAGATTAGTATGGAAGCTCCTCAAAAGAGTAGGAATGGAGCCACCATATGACCCCTATATACTACTTCTCAGTATTATCCAAAAAATTAAAGTCATTATACTATAGCAATGTAAGCATACTCAAGATTGTAGCAGCACAATTCATAATAGCCAGATTATGGAACTAGTCTAGCTGCCCATCAACAGATGAATGGATAAATAAAATGTGGTGTATATACACAATGGAGCTTTATTCAGCTATAAAGAAGAAAAAACTATGTCATTTGCAAGAAAACTGATGGAACTTGAGAATTCTATGTTAAGCCAAATAAGCCAAACTCAGAAAGTCAAGGATTATAAGTTTTCTCTCCTATGTGAAAGTTAGAAAGATAAAAGTGGGAAAAGGTGGGAGGGTATTTCATGAAAACAAAAGGAAGAGCAGCAGAGAAGAAGGTGTTTTAGTGAGCTGCTCATCACTATGACCAAAACACCTGACAAGAACAACTTAGAGGAGTAGAAGTTTATTTTGGTTCATGACATCCGAGGGTCAGTCCATGATTGATCAACTCCATTGCTCTGGGCCTAAGGTGAGGTAGGACATCCTGGCAGACAAGGCACAGTGAAGGAGCACTGTTTGGATCATGGCCTGCCATGAAGCAGAGAGACGAGAAGAAGCTACAGAGAAAAACAGCACTCTCAGGGCACAGCTTCAGTGACCCACTTCCTCCAGTCGCACATGACCCACCTGCCTTACCACCCATGAGTCCATTCAAAGGAGGATGAACTGATTCAGTTATGGCTCTCACAATCCAACCATTTCACCTCCAAACATTCCTGCATTAATACAGGAGCTTTGGGGGGACACCTCTAATCCAACCATAGCAGAAAGGGACTTGGGGCAGGGAGACAGAAGGGAGGGAAAGGGGAAGTAGTGGAGAATAAAATTGACCAAATTATGTTGCGTGCACGTATGAATATGAAACAATGAGTCCCACTAATACATATAATCACAATGCACCAAAAACAATTTTTTTAAGAAAAGAAATGCTATTCTTTGAAAAATTCTTTCAATTTTCCTTGGGATGCTTTCATTCTCTCAGGAAATCAGTAAAAGGCAGAAAGGGCAGGAACCTGAGCTCATGCAGCCCTCCTTTCTCCTCTGGGGTCAGAGAGTCCCCAAGATAAAATTTAAATAATAACTGCAATGAGGAGGGAATAATGCAACTGATGGGCTGTTTGGGCAATAGCCCCATTATTTAGGGAGGCAGCTTTTCACGTAGACTCTGTAAGCCCTGGTATGAGATTCACAGCCCAGAGCCACCACTGGGAAGGCAAGTTGCTTAACTTTTGTGCCCCAGTTTCATCATCTGAAAAATAGGCATAATGTTAAGCATTTCCTACCCAGGCTGTTACAAGGTTAGATGAGATCATCTGTGTAATATGCTTAACCCATGATGGTAGCCAGCATTTCGATTATTAACTATTCCTGTTGGCTTTAAGCAAAGTGAAATATTCTTTCCTTGAAGAAAATCATTCAAAGACATGCCAAGACCAAGAAGAGAAGGGAATCTCTGGTGGTAGTGAGGTTCAAGGGTATGTTTAGTTTAAAAATATTATGTTACCAGGCTGGAGTGACTGGAGCAGTGGCTCAGTAGTTGGCATGCTTGCCTGGCATGCATGAGGACCCAGGTTCAAACCCCAGCATTAAATACACAACTAAGTGACAGAAAAACAAAGGCCAAATGAAAACACAGATAAAACTGATATTCTCTCTCTCTCTCTCTGTCCCTCTCTCTTAAAAAAAAATTACATTACCACATTAGTTTGCTTGCAAGGAACAGAACCTACTGAAAGGGACTCATCTAGAACAAAATGCCACACATGATGAGCAGGAGGAGAACCAGAGCCCTTTGGTATTTGAACTGGGCTTTGAAGGGGTCAGATGGGATAAGAGGCCTGGACTGAAGGAGGACATGAAGACCTGGCACTTCAGCTCTTCTTTCCTCCTTAGGAGGCAACTTCTTGGCTCCAGGGATAACAGGATCGCAGCAGGATGTCTGGACCATGTAGCTTCTCAGGTTTGGTCAGCTTATCCCATCAGTACACAGCAACACCTTCACTACAAGTCTCGTTCTCCACACAGTGAGCTTGTGAATATGCTAGGGAAAGAGACAGTCTTCACTATGGATCAAACAAACTGGGGGCCAGGTTCAGACCTTGCTTCATCCGCTCATTGGTGATTTCTTGGTAAGCGCTACATCCTCACTGGACACTGACAGAAGGAATAGTGAGCTTCGTCCCATACAGGGTGGGTTATCTCTGATGGAGGGGAGGCCTCCATGGTCCAAGTTTTAGCCCCAGGCAGCTCTTCCATCCTAGGCCGGGCCCATCTCCCTGTCAATAAGGCCTTTGCCAACTTCCTCAGGGTCAGTTCTCAGGGGATTTTGTAACCCCCACTTAGTTTTTATTCTGTGCTCCTTCTGCATCCCTAGTCACTCTTCACCCTAGTCCACTATAACCTCTTTTGATCTGGAAAGAAATCTCCTTCTCGCATCTGCTTTCAGCCATGCTGAAGTTCCTTGTCTCAAAGAGGGGCCCAGCTGTGGGGAACACAGAGAAGTGACTGTGGTCTTGGAGACCAGCCTGGGAAAAGTCCATTGGGTGGTCCCAGTAACATATAATGGCTTGAGAGCTGTTTGTGCAGAGAATGAGGGCAGAAGTCAGTTGGCTACGTGTTAATAAAAAAGTGGGGAAATGCTGGAATCTGGTGGTATTTTATGCATTTGAGGAATTTAACTTCAAAAACCTTCACATCTCACCTGGGTATCACGTCTTGTTTTGCTGTCAGTGGTGAATACTTACTCCTGATGGAATGTAAAAATTTTTGATAACATATGACTTGAGGCAATTACAGAGGTCAAACTACCATCATCATTTCAAAAGCACTGATCAACAAAATGCTGAGATAGCTGGTCTCTGAGGTCCCTGCCAGCTCTGCCATTCCATGACATCTTGAACACTCGGGCCAGGGCAGATGAACTTTTATGGAGCCCTTTCAATAACACAGAACAAACAAAGATGGCTCTTGTCTTAGCCGCTATGGAAATTCTTGTAAATTTTCAACTGGAGAATCCTCTGCTTCTGAGGGCCCCCTCTCCTGCTTAGCTTCCCTCAGAGTCCAGTCTTCCTCAGACCATAGGCTGTGATGTGAAGCCACCCACCAAACAAGAAAGGGGTCCACATAGCCAGCTCTGAGTGGTAAACTGCTCCCCAAAAGCCCACCCACAAGATTTGTATGGAGTCAAGCCCCATATGGAGGCCTTGTGCTGAGTCCCAAAGCTCCGGGGTAGTTTATGGCCACTTGATATGGGGAACTTCTCAGCAACTGGAAAACCAGAGGCTGCCTCTGTCGTCTTCCCCACTGAACAGCCCCAGGCTCAGACATAATAGCAACTGGCACCAGGCCTCATTAGGGGAAAAGAGACTTCTGCTGATCTTGCAAGTCTCACACAAAGCTCCCTTCTGGTAAGAAGCCACAGGAAACTATTTTGGGCTATCTTAGAGCTACAAAACTGATTTAAAATTGTTGAACTCTGCTTTCCAAAGAACATTTACTGCTGTTATGCTTCCCCCTATGCAATTTACACATAAAACTCAGTCCTACCTTCACCCCGCAAATGGCTGAGACTTAAACAGAAATGTGTGTGAAAGAAACCTTTTCACCTTGTGGACCCTCTGCTTCTAGCTCTTGGCATTTTCAATTCAGAAACAAAGCACCTGGGTTGCTATTCCACAGCCCCTGCTGAGCCCACCTGCTGTGACTCTGGTGCCACCTGCAGGTGATGGTAATTCATAGTAGTACTGGTGGTGATGACCACAGAGGAGACCACAGATGTGCAGCCTCAGAAAGGGACCAGGAGAACAGGGAGGTCCAGCTACAGGGGGATGGGGAAGTCAAGAGTATCCACTAAAAATGCTCCACAATGCTGATGTCCTCAAGAGAGGTCAAGCAAGTGGAAGCTGGAAGGCCACCAGTGAAAGGCCATTGGAAGCAGAGAGCCAACCTTGATGAGAGCACCTTTGTTAGCTTGGAGGAAGACAGAAATTATACTGCACAGAATGGGTGGGGTTGAGAAAGGAGGAGGAGTCATGCGCAGACATTGCTTTGAAGAGTCGGGGCTGGGTGAGTAGGAGTGAAGTTAGATTGTAGAGTGAGGGGATCATAAGGTCAAGAAAGGGATTGAGAAAGAGGAGAATCTTTGATGAGGCAAGGGGTCCAAATACAAGTGGAGGTTTACCTGAACAAGAGAGGAGGTGAATATGAATTTAGGCGGATATCAAGTTTAGAGCCCAGGGTGCAGAAAATTGAGTTTGGTAGCCTTATTTTCTCAATGAAGTGAGATGCAAGGATGTCTGCCACATGTAGGAGTTATAAAATAGGCCTGGAAGGTTTGGGATTATCTTTGGTTTGAGCTTCCTTCCCTTCCCCTCTGTTATATAAAATTGTTTATACCATACAGACCATTATACCTTATGTGTCTCAGGCAGTCCTTGTTTATACCTATTATAACTACTTATAATACCTGTTCACTCTCAACAGTGTCCCAGTTGGAACAATAACTCATAAGATGATCCCGTGTGTGTGTGTGTGTGTGCGCACAGTTATCCTTTAGTGTCTCTGGGAGACTGGTTCCAGAGTCCCTCATGGATGTCAAAATCTATAAATGCTCAAGTCCTCATATAAAATGGCTCAGTGTTGTGCATCTTCCCCTATGCTTTAGCTTTTTTGAAGTGTATATTTTTCATTAATTTTTATTGATACATAATAATTATGAGGTACAATGTGATTTTGATTCATGTATACATTGGGTAGTGATCAACACAGGGTAATTAACATATCGATCACATTAAATTTTCATCATTTTTTTATGGTGAATACATTCCAATTTCTGTCCTCTAACTATTTTGAGACATGTAATGTATTATTGTTGGTTACATTCACAACATTGTGCCATTGGGCAGAAGAACTTATTCCTCCCACCAAATAATAGCATTATATTTCTTGATTGACATTTTCCCCTCCACTCCATTACTCTCAGTCACTGGTAACCACAATTATGCTCTCCACTTTGATGATAATCAATGTTTTTAGAATTCTACTTATGAGTGAGATGGTATGGTATTTGTCTTTCTGTGCTTGACTGACTTACTAACATAATGTCCTCAAGGTCTACCCATGTGGACACAAATGGCAGGAGAGTACTATTCCATTGTATATATACACCACATTTTCTTTATCCATTTCTCTGTTGATTCCATATCTTGGTTATTATGAATAGTGCTGTGATAAGCATGTTCTATTATACTTGAAATCATCTCTAGATTACTTATAATATCTAACACAGTAAATGCTATGCTAGCAGCATATTGTATTATGTAGGAAATACAAGAAAAAAGCCTGTACTTGTTCAGAGAGGTGCAATCATTTTTTCTGAATATTTTTGATCTGTGGTTAGTTGAATCCTTGCACATAGAACCTGGATATGGAGACATAGTAAAAACAAGGCTGTTGTTTTATCAACCTGCACAATGGTCATTTCTCCTGTAGTGCAGACCCCGTATCAGACATGGAAGAGGCTAAGCACAATATTGATTCAGGGCCAGGATCTTTCTAAGCAGGGGTAGTAGAAGCTAGAAATTCAGGATTTAAAACTTATGGTGACTGAGAACATGGGGGAATGACATCTATCTGTGCTGCTTTTTTTTTACATTCAGGTAAGAAAATTAGAAAAACTTATGATTTTAGGCATTTCTCAGAGGAAAAGTCCAGGTCCTCACAACTGCCTACAAGGCCCTATGTGACCTGCTACCACATCTGACTTCTGTCTCCTTCCTCTTGTTTACTCCTCTACAGAAAAAAGCACCATGGTCTCAGAACTTGCTATAAGGAAAGAGGGAAGGAAAAGCCCGGATGTGGTGAGCACCACACCACATTCCTCAACACAAAGCTGCACCCTTTCTTTTATATACTGCTTCAGCCTCCTCTGCCACCCTCTGAGAATGGCTTCATGCACCAAGTGAGGTAAAGGAATTTTGTAATAAACAGCTGGGAGCAAAGGAATGTTGTAATAGTCAAGGAAGGGGGAATCTAGGGATTACCAGAGGATGGGAAATATTGTAGTCCTAAATTAGCAAACTTCAAAGAGCCATAGTAGAGGGGTAGTGATTACATGCTTTTCCTAGTCAAAGGCAAGCAACCTAACATTTTACTGGATTTTCATTCTTTTCTCTAAATAACAGTTTGTGAAACCTCTTGAAACACTGAAGAACAAGAAACTGAATATGTCCAAAATAGAGTAAGGAGGAAAAGCCAACCCCATACTAGACAGGCACCCATTGTACCTTGCTCCTCAGGATCTTCACACTTGCAGTCTCCTCTGCTCAAGATGCTCATGAGGTACCCATCATTCACCCTTTGCCGCCTTCAGTCTCTGCTCAGAAGAATGCTCATTGGTCTACAGGTGCTTTCCAGGGTCTTTGATAGAAAACAATTTCCCTGTCCTGCTCAACCTGCTTTATTTTTCTCCATAGTATTTATCACCACTGATTACATATGTTCTTATTTACAGACCTCTAATGTCATCTCCATGTAGCCAGGACTTGATGGGATCACTATAGTAACCTAAGTGCTTGAGGCATACTTGGCTTTCAGTTACTATTGGTTGAATGAATGAATGAATGAATGGACACTAAAAGTATTAACACAATGTCCATTTCCATGCAACTTTGGAAAGCCTTTGTGATCAAATGGGAAAGATATTCTACAAGAGTGACTACATCTTGATTGTTACAGTATGAATGGGTGAACAAAGTCTCAGAGCAACAAAGGACACTTGAAAAACTAAAATTGACTCTCTCTCTCTCCCTCACTGTCCCTCTCACTTTAAAAAAAAATAAAGAAAAAAAAAAAAAGAACCTATGGGATAAGGAGTGAGTCCCCTTCTTGCTCTTCTTCCTTTTCTATCAGTAGCTGAGGACTAAAAGGCAGGTCTCTCTGAAACTAAAGCCCTTAGCTACCTGACATTCAGCATCCTCAGGACACCTGCCAGGTACAGCTGCTTGGAAATGTCCTCTGGCAAAATCATAGCTGAGTTAGAGCTGTGGCCTGCCCACATCCCTCTCATTTACCTTTTCTTAGGAGGGTGGCTCACTCTATCAGATGACAGCTTCACAGAATATGGGAGGAGCCTAGTGTCCTCACTCCTCAGGAATCTGTATCCTCAAATGAGACTTTTGAGTGTAATGCCTCCATCCAGTCACCAGCAAGGCTTCCTACACTATTGCAAACTAACTTAAGTCCATTTGGCCACTCAGCAAGCATCAAGCTCTCTTTGTTAAAGGCTGGAAATGGACCCTCTGATAGTTTGAAGGGGCCAGGGTTAAACATTGCCTTCACCACAATCTTAACATCAAGGGCAGAACAACAAACAGGACTAAGTTCCACCCACAGTCACAGTTCAGACCCACAGCCTATAGCCGGAAGAAGAGGACCACTCCCTGCTGTGGCCACCCTATTGCCCTTTACATGAAAGGTGCATCCCAGAGTGAGTAAACAGTCACCTTTGTGGTCAACTAGGGTGACAAAGTCCTCCATAAAGCCAGTGGAAGCAGGGCCCCGGAGACTTTAGACCTGGAAAGCAGTTGCTGAAGTCCCACACTAGGTAGATTCTTAAACCTTGTTCACACGGGCCACTTACTCTTCTTTTAAAAGTACAAAACTCCCAAACCTTCCCTCATGCCATGAGTTTCATTGCTTAAAACTATATCTACATCCCTCCACTCATCAACAAGCTCTCTTAAATTTTATTCCAGTAAATGCCAGGAAATGTAGCTTTCAGGATGTAAATTGCTGTTTAGGATTCTGCATAGCTAGTTGAAAACCTCACGAATTTCAAAGATTATTAACTACCACAGGATGAAAATTGGAGCCAACTGTACACAAAAATCACAGGTTTTTTTTTTCTTGTTGTTGTTTGTTTTTTGTTATATAAATTATGGTTGGCTTTTTGTTTGTGTGTGTGTGGTTGTATGCAGTTTAGGTGTATAACTTGATTTTTTTTTTTATACACAGTGAAGGGATCACTACCATCAAGCAAGTTAACATACCCATCATTCCATATAGTTTATTTTCCTTTCTTTTTGGTGGCAAGAGTACCTAACATCTACTCTCTTATGCAAATTGATTTTATTTTTGGGTTTTTTAAAAAAAAAATTTTAAAGAGAGAAAGACAGTGAGAGAGAAAGAGACAGAGAGAATGAATTTTTATTGAGTTTTCCACATGGCTTCCGTTGCTCCAACACTCAGTTGTGTACGTGGGTGCTGGGGTTTGAACAGGTGTACTTGCACATGCTGGGCAAGCATTGTAACCATCAAGCCACTGCTCCAGCCCCTGACTTTAATTTTAAATAAATTAATCCACACGTTGACTCCACTGTTTAAAAAGGAGCAAAATCTTATGTTGCTCACTTATACGAAACCCTCATCTTCCTTCCAATGTAAAGCACCACCCCTCTGTCTCTGTCTCTGTCTCTGTCTCTCTCTCCACACACACAAACACAACACACACAAGTGCGTGTGCGCATACACATTTTCAACACACTTCTCTGCCTGAATCCAGAGGAACTAAGAAAACTAGACCTGGCCGTGCTCTCCCAAGAGGTCACCCATTTTTCTGGTTCACCAAAACTTTTCATTTCATGCATTTGCTCTCGTGTGGCCTTGTGCAGAACCAACTGAGAGCAGGAATGCAAGCAGCTCTGCTGCAAGGTTCCGAAAGTGCTGTGTGGTCTCTGTGGGAGCTTGAGGTTTGCTTGAGGTTTCCAATTCTGCAGAACATACGTGTGAACCTGACACGTTCCCTCTGCTGGGACATGAGCTCTGGCATTGAGCAGCCCCTGCTTCCTGGTAATGCAGTAAAAACCTACCGGAGGGCTCACAAGAAAGGCTGGACGTGCTCTTCCCCTCCTCAATCCCCAACAACCCTCCACACCAAGCTGCTGTGTGGGGAAGTCACCTCTGTCTCACCGTCTGACTGTCATTTCCATATGCCTATACTCTCTCCATGTGCTGCTGGGTGTCCTGTGATTTGAGAACCTATGCCTTTATCAACTATGAACTTATGTCTGATAATCTAGACAGCCCCTAGGGCACTGTGCAGAGTGTAGGTGCTTCACAAATATTGTTGCCCTTTTACCTATAGCTCATTTATTCATTTATTCAATGATTTTTGGGCTTGGGTGTGGCATATTCAAGAGTGGACTTGAAGGAGGAAGTTTTTTTTTATTTTTTATTAAGGAGTTGAGTTATTGTACAATAATAAATGCATATAAAGTAACAATGATGTGTATTTGTTCTTAAACCAGAATTATCCCCACATTACCCATACCTCAGTCTCTTGATTCTTCTATATTTCACTCCTAAAAGAGATATAAATGCTTAGATTGTGAATTTTCCAGAATTAAATGATTTCATAAGTATTATTTTGGTTCTCAGGGGGATAAAGAGTATGCTACATTGTTGATTGTCTCCCTAGGTCCCTCCCTATCCTCCCTCTCCCAACCTATGCCCTCCCCTGACCCTTGCCACAAACATATGGGTGTCTTACATTACGTGTTGCTATGTCTTTGCTGGATCTAACACATGAGTTTGATAACCTTACTCCCAAGCCTGGGTTTAGGTCCAGCCTCCACAAATGAGGGAAACCTATTCAGCCCTTGACTCTATGGGTTTGGCTAACTTTGCTCGGCATGATTTCTTCCAATGCCATCCATTTACCTTCAATAGATGCAATATTGTTGTTTCTAATAGCTGAGTAGAACTCCATCATATATATATATATATATATATATATATATATATATACCCCATAGTTTTTTGATCCATTATCCAGTGAGGGGCATCTGGGTTGGTTCCATAATTTAGCTATTATAAATTGAGCTGCTATGAACATAGACTTTGCTGTGTCACTGTAATGTGCTCATTCTAACTCCTCTGGGAAAATTGTATGGTGGCTCCATCCTTAACTTTTTGAGAATTCTCCACAAGGCTTTCCAGAGCAGATACACCAGTCTGCAGTTCCACCAATGGTGTGCTAGTGTTCCTATCTCCCCGAAACCCGTCCATCATCTGTTATTGTTTATATTCTTCATCTTTGACAATCTGACTGCAATGAGGTGAAATCTTAATGTAGTTTGGATTTCTCTGATTACCAATGATTTAGAACAATTTCTCATGTATTCATTGGCTTGCTCAATTTCCTCTATTAAGAAGTTTTTATTTAGCTCTTTGACCCATTTATTGATTGGATTGTTTGTATTTTTGGTATTCAGGTTTTTTTAGTTCTTTGTAAATTTTGGATATCAGTCCCCTGTTAGACGAATCACAGGCGATGATTATCTCCCATTCTGTAGGTTGTCTCTTGACAATTTTGACAAATTCTTTGGCTGAGCTGAAGCTTTTTAGTTTAACAGCATCCCACTCATTGATTTTTTACTTAAATTCTTTCACTTTAGGAGTCTTGTTGAGAAAGTCTTCACCTACTCCCAAATGCTGGAATGTTGATCTTAATTTTTCTTCTGTCAGTTGTATCATAGCTGGTTTAATTACTAGTTCCTTGATCCATTTTGTTTTGATTTTTGTGCAAGGTGAGAGATAAGGATCTACTTTCAACTTCCTGCAAGTGGCTGCCCAGTGTGTCCAGCACCACTTGTTGAACAGGCTGTCTCTCCTCTATGTTAAATTTTGACCTCTTTTGTCAAAGATCAGATGTTTAAAGATTTGTGGGTTTGCCTCAGAGTCTTCTATTCTGTTCCATTGGTCTTCATTCCTATTTTGATACCAGTATCATGCTGTCTTTGTTACTACAGCTCTATAGTGTAATTTTAGATCTGGAATTGCAAATCTACCTGTCTCATCTTTCTTGCTTAGTAATGTTTTGGCTATTCTGGGTTTCTTATTGTTCCAAATGAATTTGCGAATTGCTTTTTCTATATCTGTAAAGAATAACATTGGTATCTTGATTGGGATTGCATTGAATCTGTATAGTGCTTTTGGTAGAATGGCCATTTTAATCATATTAATTCTGCCTCAAGAGCGTGGAACATCGTTCCATCTTCTCAAGTCTTCTTTGATTTCTTTCTTCAATATTCGGTAATTTTCATTGTAGAGGTCTTTTACTTCCATTGTTAAATTAATTCCCAAGTTTTTATTCTTTTTGAGGATATTGTGAATGGGACCAATTTCCTGATTTCTTCTTCTGCCCTATTATTGTTAGTATATAGGAAAGCTATTAATTTATGGATATTGATCTTGCAGCCTGCCACTTTGCTAAATCTGTTTATATGCTCAAGCACTTTTCTGGTGGAGTATTTTTGGATCCTCCAGATGTAGGATCATGTTGTCAGCAAAAAGGGATAGTTTGACTTCCTCTCTTCCTATTCTTATCCCTTTGATTTCCTTCTCTTGCCTGATTGATCTGGCTAAGGTCTCAAGAACTATATTGAAAAAAAATAGTCAGAGCAGACAGCCTTGTCTTGTTCCTGAGTTTCATGGAAATGCTTTTTTCAGCTTTTCTCCATTTGGTATTATACTAGCTGAGTGTGTTTATCATACATGGCCTTTACATAGTTGATAAGTTCCTTTGATCCCTATCTTCTCTAGAGTACTAAACATAAATGGGTGCTGGATTTTTATCAAAGGCCTTTTCTGAATCAATTGAGATGATCATATGGTTTTTGTCCTTAATTCTGTTTAAGTGATGAATCACATTTATTGATTTGTGTATGTTGAACCAGTCTTTCATCCCTGGAATAAAGCCCACTTGATCATGATGAATTATCTTCTTGGTGTATTTTTTAATGCAGTTTGATAGAACCTTATTAAGGATTTCTGCGTCGATGTTCATCAGGTATATTGGTCTGTAGTTTTCTTTCTTTTTTTTTTTTAAGAAAGAGGGGACAATGAGAGAGAGAGAGAGAGAGAGAGAGAGAAGCAATTTTTGTTTAGTTTTTCATGTGACTTTCATTCCTCAGATACTTCTTTGCATACATGGTGCTGGGGTTTGAACTCACGTACTAGCACATGCCAGGCAAGCACCCCAACCACCAAACCACCGCTCCAGCCCCTAGTTTTCTGTTTTTGATGTGTCTTTGTTGGGTTTTTGTATCAGGGTTATGGTTGCCTCATAAAAAGTGTTTAGGAGAGTTCCCTCTTTTCAATTTCTTGGAATAGTTTCATAAGGAGAGGTGTTAGCTCCTCCTTGTAGGTGTGGTAAAACTCAGCAGAGGATCCATCAGGTCCTGGGCTTTTCTTCTTTGGAAGGCTTTCAGTGTCTGTTATTTTGAGCTGTTTAGGATTTCAATATCATTCTGTGTCAAATTGGGGGTGTTGTATGTGTGTAGAAATTTGTCCATGTCTTCCAGATTATCTAATTTAGAGGATTATGGTTTTTCAAAACATGTTCTTATAATTTGTTGGATTTCCATGGAGTCAGTGGTGATTTCTCCCTTTTCATTGGTGATTTTGTTGGTTTGCTTCATTTCCCTCCTTCTTTTGGTGAGATTGGGTAGGGGTCTATCAACATTATTGACTGTTCTGAAGAACCAGCTCTTTGTTTCATCGAGGAAGATTTTGAGCTCTGCCCAATGTGTGTTAAGGTTTCTGGACACAGCATGGAAGTAAGAAATGGAAGTCAAGAAGAGTTGTGTTGAAAGTTGGTTCAGGCTACTAGCTATCAGTAGTAATAATAACAGCAAAACAAGTCAACTAGCACTTAGAGAATGTTGCCATTTTTCTAGACACTGTTGAAAATGTTTTACTCAAATCACACAATAACCCTAGGAGGGTTATTAATTAATAGTCCCATTTTCCAGCTGTCACAGTGCTTGGAATTCTGCCATTAGAGATTTATTCACCAAGCTTACACAGTACCCTACTTCCAGCCATTTCCTCATTTTAAATGTGCAGATCCCTGAACATAGCAGGAGACCAGATGCACTGAAGGAGACCAGATGACAAACCCTTCATGTAAGTTTACAAAATGTCGCATCCCCTGTAGCCTGCACCCTTGGATTAGGATGTGAAGAGTGGCAGATGGGGTACATAGACAGAAGGCAGGATGTACATCTATATCATATCTGATGGTGTTGATCAAAGCCACCTAGGCAGGGAATCCCTGAATCTAGGGCTTAACTTAAAAAAAAAATCACTGTAGATTCTTTTGTCTTTTTTCTTTTTCTTAAGAAAGAGGGACAATGGTGCTAGAGAGGTGGCTCAGCGGTTGTGGGTCAGCGGTTGCAGCGCTTGATTGGTATGCATCAGAACACAAGTTCAAATCCCAGCACCAGGTACACAACTGCTCGGAGCAACCAAAGTCACATGAAAAACTAAATAAAACTGACTCTTTCTCTCTCTCAAGAAAAAAAAAAAGGGACAGTGAGAGAGAAAGAGAGAAAATTTTATTTAGTTTTTCATATGCCAGGCAAGCACTGTAACCACAAGCCACACTGCTCCAGCCCCTAAACAAGAGTTGTTCTGGAAAGGGCTTTTGAGCTTTCCAACTAAATGGACTGACTGATACCCAACATGCAGGGCACAGCTGGTTGTCAATCAAGGGTGATTTTGCTTTCGCAAGGGACATTTAACAGTCTCAAGATATTTATCATTGTTATGATTTAGAGATCAGAGCCTACGGTTGTCTAGTGGTTAGGGGCCAGACATACTGCTAAACACTGCAATGCACAAGTCAGCACCCTCACCGCAAAGATGATCTAATCCAAGGTACCAGGGCTGCTGAAGTTGAGAACTCCTGCAATACCTTGCAGGAGTCGAAATTTGAACTGTGCTTCTGAACAGAAATGACTGTACAGGGGAGCCCTCCAGTGGCCAATGTGAAATATGAGCCTAAATTTCAATGAGTCTCTAGGTGTTTGATTACCCACTTTCTTTCACTGCAAGAACTGGTAGGTCAGTCCTGTGTCCTGTTCAACATGGGTGCTGTTCTTCACACACACACACACACACACACACACACACCCGCCCCCCACAAACATTTATGAAAACATGGAGACTGAGCCTTTGCCCTTTGTGGTAAAACCCCTCCAATCTTCCGTCTGTTATGGAATCAACTTTGTGTGGCAAAAGAACAAAAAGAGTGAGAAGGTACACAGCTCCCTGCCCTGAACAGGGATCCTGAGAACCAGGGGATTCTTTCTCTTTGAATTTGAATTTTATCTGTTGGCTGTTTTCACGTTTTGTTCATCAACCAATCCCATGTGACTGCCCGCACGGCCCATGCCAGCAGAGTGTTATTTTCCTTGCTCTCCTGGGAGTATTGACTTTAGCAACAACATCAAAACCCTTCTGGTGCCTACTAAATCAGCGCACCTGCTTTCTTGCGCATAAACATTATGACATCCTATTGAAATGGATCTTCTATTATCAAAGCAATGAAAGGACATTTCATTTAAGCTTTTCTTTCTCATTCCTATACTTCTAAAGTTCTTAGATACTTGATTTGACCTCTTTGTGGGATCTGAATACAATGCCAAAAACTAGTGGGAAAGTGTAAGTGTGAGATTCACTCCAAGTGGCTCCCCTGATAGACACTGTGTGAAACAACTAACTTGTCCTTCCAGACCCCAGACCACGTCTGTGTGTGTCAGTTTTGGTCAGAACACTCAATCTGGCTGAGTGAGGGGAAGTTCAATATCTCAGGATATTAGGGAGTGGATTCTTTGTCACAAGTGACTAATAAAACAATCATGCAAAAGATATTGAACTATCCAGCCACAGCTCTGGGCTGTCCCACCTCTGACCTCAGCCACCTTGGTCATATTGCACAGGAAACCTGAGAGGTCTGGTGAGTGGCTTAACCAGCCTGTGGGAAGCTAAATCCCAACTATTTGGGATGCTTCAAGGATTTTATGTTCAAAATCAACTTTGAAAAATATTGACCAAAGTGCTCCATTAATCTCTCCAGTAATTTGACCACTGACACTTCAGAAACGAAGGAACTGAGCACCATGTAGCACCTCATAAAGTATAAATCATTGCACCTTCTTAAAACTCCATGTACAGGGGGGAGAAGGACAGAATATTCTGAGTTTCAAAGCATTTGCCTATTTTCTCAAGTCATCCCACTGCTCAAACATCAACTCAGCATGAATCATTGATTCTGAGAGCGAACCTACCCTTCCCGTGAGAATGTTCTGAGAAATTGTCCATCAAACATGCTCCGTAGCACAAGCTAATGCATCTAAGTTTCATTCTCATGGAAGCAAGTTGCAGGAAACATCTCAAGTACTCCAGGAATAAAGGCTATAAGTGAGAATTTGCAAAGTCTTCTTTAAAAATAAAAACCACAGGGGTTGGGGTGTAGCTCAGTGGTAATTACTTGCACAAATATGCACAAGGCCTTAGGGGTTCAATCTCCAGTAACAACACCACTTAACTGATAGCTTTGATCTTTAAAAAAATAATTTCTCCAGTTTCTAATTAACAAAGCTTATGAAAGGGCTGCCAGGTAACTTAGGATCTTGAAATGGAACTTGCCACTTGGGGGCACCATAAGGTTTTAAGAAATTAGCTTTTCGCTATTTAAAGTGTCATCTTTGGACCTAATCTTATGTCCAGCAAGCTCTATGAAATTAAAGTGAATTTATATCTCACTTCCAGGAAAAGGAAGAGAAATAGTAATATAGTCTCTTTAAACTCAAGTGAGATTAACCAAGATTCAGTTGACAAACTCTCAGTTCCCTTATATAAAGCTCTTTATCCTGCCAAATGAAATAAAAAGGGATATTGTGTGAAAAGATGCCCTGTATATTTTTATAGAAGAGAAGGTTGCTTAAGATCAACATTCCAATGTGAAATGACAAAAAATAGTGGGAACAAATTGCATAATAGGAATCTTCTGACTTAAAACTGGAAACCTAAGCTGCTTGAGTTCCATAGGGAATTTTCTTTGCTTTACTTGGGTGTTTGCAACTCCCAGAGAAAAGAAAAACTGATGTGTGGCCTCAGCTTCTTGATCCAGCGTCTTTTTTTCCAAAACACATCCTACTTTCAGCAAGGGATAATTGAAAATGATGGGGAGGGTTGAGATGCTTAAGTACTGCAGAGGATTTCTGAAGAAGCAGGCTCTATAGTGAATTTTTAAATTCAATCAAGTCTTTAAAGAAGCTAAACCTTCAACAGTGTTAATGCAGAATTTGTTTAGTGAGACAGTCAACAGGGAAAAAAAAAACAATAGCAATAAAAAACCTGCCACTGAGAGAAAAAGACTGGAAGACAGACAGCATCTCTGATCCAAATTTGGATTTCCTCTCCCCACTTTCTACCTGCTGCAGTCTGCCCAATCTTGTGTACTCAGTGTGAATTCTGTGGTTCCCTGAGAGTCTCCTTTTATTTTTCCAAATGTTAATTTCATTTCCTAGACTTTCTCTTGCTGTTTTATTGCTCTACTGGTTTTCAGTGAATGAATCCTGTCTCTCCCATTCAACTCTTATCACCCTTGAAAGCAGGAGAAAAATATTGTATCTTTGTTATCTCCTGTTGCTTAGTCCAGGGACTTATTAGGCACGTATTAATACTTGCAAATTTATTTATTTATCTAAAGATGAATAGGAAAAGAAAAGAAAAAATCCCCTTAAACTGCTTGTCTTTAAAAGAAGAGAAGATGATTCCTGTTGGTGAAAAGACTTAAGAATGTCAAAGACTTAAAAAGGTGAGGGTTAATTCAAATATAAATTAATAGACAAGTTAAAGGAAGTCTAGTAGAGTACAGGATTGAGAAGGGGGGAAGGATGGGAGGGAAAAGGGAAAGGAAAAAAGGGGATAAAAAGTATATTTTGAACCTCTAAGATACTAAAATAATTCCCATGGAATCAATAAAAACTGGAAAAGTTTAAAAAAAAATCATCAAAGGGAGATCAACAGAAGAAAGAGACCAGAGGGAGAAGGTGAGGGAGAGGGAAGTGCTGGGGAAGGATATTGGCCAAATTATATTGTTACATTGTGTACATTTATGAACATATAATAAAAAATTCCATCATTGTGTACAACTATAATGCACCAACAAAAAATGTGGAATAAAAAAGACGTGTGGGTTAATGTTTGATAACACAGTATCATGCTCCTTACACTGAGGCAGTTTAGTGGGAAATTACCTTGCAGAAAATAAACCAATCCTGAATCCAGTGGCACAGTGACAGGCTGTTCAAAAGGGGGAGGATGTGGCATCGATTGTCAGGGACTGTGCATTAAATGCTGACTCTGTGCAAGTCACTGTATGCATTGCCCTTCAATGCCAGGAAACTTGCTTGGAGAGAACAGAGCTACTCATGTGCAGGCTTGGAGGAAATGAACGATAGAGCTGAGAATCAAGCCCAGTGGCAGATTGCACCTGTGGGACCAATGCTCAAGGCTACTGGAGATGGGGTAGATCTGTTACTTGTCCTGCCCCTCCTTTTGGCTGTGCTTTGTAATCCAGAATTTGATGACTTTTCACTCCCTTGTGCTGCTACCCTGGTCCTAGACACCATCACTTTTTGTCCTGATTGCCACAGATGTCTCTTAGCTGGTTTGGCTGCCACAGTCCTCACAAAGGCCTGCAGGGCCCCACCCGGTGGATGCTGACCCCAGCTCTGCCCCAGCCTGTAATTCCCAGACTCATCTTCCTTGCCCACTCAGCTCCAGCAAGGTCAGCTGCTGGCTGTGCTGCAAACCTGCCTGGCACCCTCCACCCCAGAGCCTTTGCCTGATGCTTCACTCCCTTTTTTTCTACAGGGCTTTGCTCAGTGTCATTTTCTCCTTGAGGTCTTCTCCACCCCCTCTCTTTAAAGTGACAGTAGTCCCGCCCCTCACTGGTTCTCCCTCCCCTGCTTGGTTTTTCTCCTTAGCCCACATCTCCATCTGACATTGTGCGTGTTTTTTTGTTTGTTTGCTTAACTGTGCAATTGCCTCTTGCCCCTTGAAGCTCCTGGAGGACAGCAGGGTGTGTGTTTGTGCGCGCACACATATGCACATGCTCATGTAAACATTAAGAACAGTGCCTGGCACGCTTTGGAGTTACTCAATATTTGCTGAATGACTGAGCCTGTGCAGACTAACTACAGCTGTGAGATTGGCAAGGGCAAGAACATAAAAAGGAAGGGGGCCATGAACTCTTGGGCACAGAGAGGCCAGGTGGATAATTGATCCAGGGTCACACAGCTAAGCTGGAGAATAAATGCATCTTCTGACTCCTCAGTCAGTCTTCAACCAACACCCCAAGCAGCCTCATCCCCCAGCAACCCAGATACACCGAGACAGACAGGCAAAAGCAGAGGATTGTGCTAGTCATTAAGGGGCACATGTCAGATCCTAGGTGGCCTTGAAAAAAGTAGAGGATTATTTTTCAATCTGTGGCAACAGACACCGCTAAGGATCTGATGATTCTGCTTATAGAAACTAAATCATAGATTATTACTTTTTGATCACTGTAGCCCTATTAAACCTCCTGGAGAAATAAAGGCTGATCTCCAGATGTGACTTAACCAGAATATTAGTTAATTTATGGGAACATTTTAATAGCTTACTAAACTGCACCCTGGCAGCATTAAAAGCTCCATATGCTTTCTCCAGCTTTACCTGCCACCAGAGCTGAATATAGACTGCAAATTAGTTCTTCTTGATGATGTAGTGACTATCCTGTTTCACTTGGCTTTTCCCTAAGACTCTTCTGGTTATTTGCCTGGAAATCTGACTGTACAGTGAAGGTAGCCATGTGTCATGGAATGTGGCCCATTGTCCTCTATCCAAACCCACAAGATTATTCACAAGACATCAGCCCACCATTGAGTCCCTGGAAAACTTGTTCATTGAAAAAGAGTGTAGTGAATTGCCCGTGGCACTCCAAACACTGCTGTCAGACTCCGTATTCAGCCAGCCAGCAAGATTCCACTGCAAATATCTGCTGATTGGCTCTGCAGCCAGGCAGTAAATTGGAAAGCCAAAGAGTAGAGCCAGATGGGTGAAAAATAATTGCCCACTCATCAGTGAATCTACACACGAAAAGACCTCCCAAGAGCATCGTTAGAACAATAGCTAATCCTTGCCGTCTTCAGCTGCACTTGCATGCACCAGCGCTCATATGTAAGAGAGTCAGGCAGCTGAGGAGCCCAGAGTCAGAGCAGAGCTGAGACCTAGAAGTGATGTGGGGGTTTTAAGATGAGCCAGGATTCTCTGCTCCCTCTGGTGAATGGAGTTTGGGCCTGAAAGGAAAAGAGGCTGGAAAAGAGGGTACGAGGTACAGAAAGGAACCAGACCTCAACAGATCGGGGAGATTTATTCCGAGTTGCAGGGACACACTTTCCAGGGAGAAAATGGCTGCTTGGCTTTTGGCTAGGTGGCCTTTTAGGGGCTGAATTGGTGGAGGAGGTCACAGAAGGAATTTTTCTGGTTTAACTAGGCTTTTCAGTAGGGCAGCTATTAGACTGAGTTTCTCAGTAGGGTGGGGATACAGTTATAAGGGCTGGAGGCAGTGCATTCCAATGAGGGCCTGAGTCTGTAGATGTCCAAACAGTGAGTAAGGGGTTTGCTGCCTGGTCTAGTGGCTTCTGGTGATTTTCCATATCCATCAGGGCCAACTACAGATTCCAGCCTCCAAAACAGTCCATTTCTAGCTATTCCCAGTTGAAACTGGGAATTTGGGATGGCTGCAGGTTTCTGCAGCTGAAATGGTGTCAGCAGCTCCCCAGCTAAGAGCTGAGTATTCCCCCCGCTACTGCTGAGCAGTGTGTTGCAGCTCTTGTGTGGAAATTCACCCTGGGAATTTGGACCAATCTAACGGGTTCTTGTCTAATGATTTGAAAAATAAAATTCACAGAAGAGTAAAAGGAGTAGGATTTATTTAAGGAAGGAGAGCAGAGACTTCGCAAGGCGTACCTGGTAGCAGGATACTATCCTAAGTGTGTTAGGCCAGGGATTATATAGATTTGGAGTATGAGCCTTGTTTGAGATTCATGTAAAGCAGGCATTGAGAAAAGCACCACCATCATTGGTTAAACTCTAGAACAGGCATTGAAACTAAGCACCAAAACCATTGGTTAAAATCTATGCAAAACAGGTAGCAACTCTTTCCTGGTTCCCATCTGCGTCCACCCATACTTCTTGGTTTTCCTGGCCTCTGGGACAAAAGAGTTGCTCCACAGGTGAGCCTCATGGTCTTTTGCATGTGAAGGCCCTGAGCACGCCTGTTAACGGCTGTCTATGGGGCAGCTTCTAGGTGTGCTTGTTCGGGTGGTCCTGTCTACCTAGCCATTTTACTGTCTCCTAATCTGTCTCAGAAGGAAAGAGAATTGGAATAGAAAGGAAACAAAAACACAACCATTTAAAGCTCTGGAATGGGCCTCCGCTCTGGAAGGAGAGTAGAAACAAGGAATGCCTGGAAACACAAATGAGTGGAAGACTGTGTGACAACAGGTTACCTCAGTCCTGGGGAGCGGGATCCCACTCCTGCAGACACAGTGAAGATCTCTGTTGCTCTTGCCATCGCCTCTGACTGGCTCTCCCCTCCACCTTCACCGCCCTTTGCCTTTTCACCTGGCTGAAGTTCATTCCTCACCCAGTCTCAACCTAAAGTTTACTTCCTGAGAAAAGCTCTTTCAATTTTTGCTTCTTGTACCTCCCCCTTCATCATGTATGTTATTCTCATGTATCATGTATGTTCATCACGTATGTTATTCTCTGATTGCCCCACTAGAGTCTAAGATCCACTAGAGCGAAGGTCCCCTCCCTTGTCCTGGGATATGTCCCAACTCCTAGGAGAGCTCCTGCTACCAAGAAGAGGCTCAATCAGTAAACATTTTGAATTGAATTGAGTGAGAAGACTTGGGATTCACTTGAACACACTCAGCAAGTCCCATCATCAGAAGATGCAATTTCAGAAGAGAAAAAAAATGAAACAGAAAACAGAATCTGTGTTTCATTTTCGGAAGTGCTACCATGCTTTGCAACTTTTATTTGCTTTGGTTAACTTTCTAATGTTGTCCTCATACAGGGGATTAGGATCCATATGCCAGGTTGGCTTTCCTTCAAAAGCTACTGAGCATTAGATAAATCATGTTACAGAAAGATTTCTTGCTCTGTAATAAACCACCCCAAAACTCACTGGCTAAAATAATGATGATGTATTCTTTCTCACTGTTCGGTGAGTATTGAGTTAGGACCTGGTTGAGCAGTTCTCTTCCACAAGGCACTGGCTGGGTCACTCACACAGCTGACCTCAGTTAGGAGGACCTAGAAGCTGTGGCGTACATGCCAGATACTTAGTATCCCTCCATGTGGTCTTCCTCTGTCCACAGAGTCACCTCTTGTGGCAGTCTAGCCTGAGCTTCTTTACTTCATTGAGTCTGGCTGGACAGGGAAAGAGGGAAAGTGAAAGCTGCCTGACTTCTTTGAAGCTAGACCTGTGTCATTTCTACTATTTCTATTATTCTAAGTAAGTGACAAGAGTCTTCCAGATTCAAGGGGAAAGGAAATGGACTTCTCTCTCTCTCTCTCTCTCTTCCTCTCTATTTTAGAGAGAGAGAGAGAGAGAGAATCAATTTTATTTAGTTTTTCATGTGGCTTTCATTACTCTGACACTTTATTGTGTACGTGATGCTGGGGTTCGAACCTGCGTCCTTGCACATGCCAGGCAAGCGCTGCAACCGCTGAGCCACTGCTGCAGCCCTGGACTTCTCTCCTGATGGTCAGAGCAGCATGCACACAGGGAGTTAAGGAAGTAGTGGCTGCCATATCTGGAGTCTCCATCTCACACCACCACACTTACCTGTGAAGCAGATAAGAAATTCTCTATAGTAAATATTTCCGTTTTCTCATCCCTAAATTTAAGGCCAAATCTTAGCACCATTTTGGTTGGGGAAGGGCTTGCTTTGTTTTATTTGTCAGTTTGCTTTCACCTTTCCCTGCTACGGTTTAAATCTGGAATGGCTCCCAAAGACCCATGTTAAAGGTTTGGTCCCCAGCCAGTGGTGTTACTGGGTACAGTACATTTGAGAGGTGAGGCCTTAAGGGAGTTGAGTGAGTCATTGGAGGTGTGCACTCAAAGGGGATTTGGGGACTCTGGTCTCTTTCTTTCACATCCTGACCATGTGGTGAACAGCTTTGCTCCCCCACCCTCTCCCTGCCATGGTGCACTTGCCACATCCCCAAAGCAATGGGACCAAGTGGTGATGGACTAAGTTCCATCATCCATAATGGGACCAAGTTCCAAAACTGTGAGCCAAAACAAACCTTGTCTCTTTATAAATTGATTATCTCAGATATTTGTTACAGTAACAGAAAGCTGACTGACATCGTCCTGAAGGAAAATCAAGCAAATGTTCAAAGTTAAAACAAAAATAAACAGATCTATGTCAGACATGAAAGTCAAAGTTCTTGCCTCTTAACTTCCAGCTACACTAGCCTGCTGTAAAGACTCCCATAGTATTTCTAAATTAGTGGTATTAATAAGCTGCTTTTGGGTTCTTAAAAAAAAAAACAAGACTTAAGTCACATTTCAGTCAGGGATTACATTCTTGCCCAGATCATATTGTGTTTCTAACCTGTTTGCATTACAGACTTCTGAGCACCAAGCAATATCCCCAAAGATCATGCGACATGGCCATCCAAACATTACCCAGGGAGCACCTGCACAGATGAAAGCACAGCATGGTCCTGTGTTTTTGTTAGGCAGCTCTCCACTGCTGCAGCAAACACCTGAGATAACCAACTTGTCAAGCGAAAAAGGTTTATTTTGGCTTACAGTTTTGAAGGCCAAATGCAAGTACTATCTAAGTCACAATCATTTGGCTCCACTGCTTTTGGGCTTGTGGTGAGACATCAGATCATGATGTCAGCATGTGGTAGAGTAAAGCTGTTATGGCTTAGATATGAGGTGTACCCCAAAAACTAATGCATGAGACAATGCAAAAAAAAATTCAGAGCTGAAATGATTAGATTATGAGACAAGTAACTAATCAGTGGATTAATCTACTAATGTGGATAAACTGGGCTGTAACTGGAATGTGGCTGGAGGAGGTGGGTCACTAGGGATTACATTTTGTCCCTGGTGAGCAGAGTGCTCCTTCACTCTCTCTCTCTCTCCTGCCTGGATGTCATGTCCTGAGCTGCTTTCCTGTGCCATACCCTTCTGACATGATGTTTTGCCTTATCTTGGGCCCAGAGCTCTAGAGTTGCCCAACCATGGGTTGAATCTCTGAAACCATGATCCAAAATAAATTTTTCCTCTTCAATGTTGTTCTTGTCAGGTCTTTTGATCACAGTGATGCAAAGCTTACTGAAAGAGAAGCTGCTTACCTTATAGCTAAGAGCAAAAAGAGAAAGAAAGAGGGACTGGGACCCACTCTTCCCTTCAAGGGCATGCCTCCAGCGACCTCCCCCTAAGTTCCACCTCTTAAAGAGGCCATCACCTCCCAAGAGTGGGGCCCATGCCTCTAACATATGGCATTGAAGGACACTGAAGATTCAAACTATAGCAGTGCTTCTAGATGACAGTGCCCTGAAGTGCAGAGAACGATGCTTCTCAAAACCCAATAAATTGCTTCCCGAGGATTGCTTCTAATCACAGATTGGAAAGGCTTGCCTTATCCAGCAACATTTCCCAGCAGCTCAGGCAATTCTGGGTCCATAATCAGCACCTCTCCAGCAATATATGTACAGCTCAGTGTACACTGGGACACTCCTAAGTCCTGGGTTTAAGGCTCATCACTGTTATTTACTAATTGTGTGATCTGGAGTCAGTTGTACCTCTGTTGTCTCCATCTGTAAAATGTGGAAAATAAGATGACCTCCTTGCAGGATTGAGGCAAGAATCAAACAAGAAAATAAATGTAAAGAGTACATTATACATCAAAAGACTTTCTTCTCCTGATATTCCTTTCAGTTGCCACATCTCCCAGAATGCACATTTCTTAGTCAGGAGTAGTCAGATAACCCAAAGTTATATAAGTATTTGCTGACCTGTGCACCAGTCACTATGCTCAACTCCAGCTCATGGGGCAGGAGCAGTGAGTGGCTCCACAGTTGGAACACTTGCTTCGCATGCACAAGGACCCAGGTTTGAATCCCAGCACCACATAAACAATTAAGTGTCAGAGAAACAAACAAACAAAACAAATGAAAAAATAATAAATAAAATTGAATCTCTCTTTCTTTCACTCTCCCCCCCTCTAAAAAAAAAATAAATATTAACTCATTTGTTCCTCACAATAATGGAATGTATTATTATTCCCATTTAATAGCCTGGAAAACAGGCATAATAAAGTTGAGTTGCTCCATATATCCCAAGTAGAAAAAGATAGCACCTGAATTCTTATCCAAGGAGTCTGGTTTTAGAATTCATGGTCATAACCACTATGTCACACTGTTTCATCATTTTAGACACTGTACTTAGTCTAGAGAAAGGGCCAGGGGTAAGTGATAATTAGAGTGGTTTGCATTAACATGTGAATGGAGAGAGAAGGGAGATCTATTATCTATATCAGAATCAAAGCAGTCAGAGACAGTAGTAACCATTTTCATTGACCACACAGAAAAATTCTTCTGCATACTGAAGATACTGCAGCAGGTGTATTGGTTACTTAAAAAACATTCCAAGTAAGTTTATTTTTGACTCTTACTGTCACAGGAAAGCAGGGAGCTGAAACTCTAAACCTCGGTTCTTGTGTTCCGATGAAAGAATATTTAAAGTCAGATACCAAAAGTCACGCAAGAGAATTTTATTATAGGTGAAAGTAAAGTAAAAGCAGAGTAAGACTCAAGCAGAGAGCACTCTCAAGAGAGAGAGAGTGGGCCATCTCTGAGAGAGTGACAAAGGAGGCAATGCTGTCTCCAAATCTATTACTGTTTGATGGTTGATTTGAAAATTGGGGTCCTTCTTCAGCAGCCTTCACCAATCAGGTTCAACTCCTCCTTCACGTCTGGTAGTGGAGTTTTGACTTTAGTTGGTCCCTTCCAGGACTGTCATGGTGGCCATCATATATAGGGAGGATTTCATCTACAAGTCAATCCCATGTCTAATGTGGGTATTGGGGTCAATAGTGGTCAAAAGTTACTTCAGTGCACCTGCGCTATTAAAGAATATCCCCTTCTGAGCTAGTAAGAGACACCTGGTGCCATAGTTTCTAGTTTTATCTCAACTTTTATGGGTCCTGTTGATGCCGGTTTTGTGGATGTCAGGTTCTTGTCCTCATGGAGTTGAGTAGTAGACAGATTTTATTTTACAGAAAGCAATGCGTTGGGAAAAGAGCAGACTTCCCCCAGAGTGGGGGAAGGGGACAGAGCCGATGAAGCAGTGAGGTTTGCCCTTTATATATGACATCCTCTCCTCAGTTGGTCACTACTTTCCTGTCCCTGTACCTAGGACACAGGCACAGGGAATTCTGGTCCAGCCTTGGGTTCATGGCTTAGGCATCAATAGAAAAAATGTGGTTCCTTACTTAGCAGAAGGGAGTGTCTGCATCTGGACCTATCTTGTCAGACCCTTATTAGCATTAGGGGATATCAAATTGATCTTAAAGGGAAAAAACCAGTTTTCCCTTGATAGTCTGAGCTAGTCTTTGATCCTGTTCCACAAGCATCTTTATTAGCAGAGGGAAGTCCCTTTCTGGGCTGCCACTGTTAGTGAAGGGAATATGAAGCTGATACGCACTTCTACTTACTTAGGACAGTGGGCTCTTTGCCCTCTCAGGAAAGATGGACATCAGATAATTTTCTCCTTATTGACCCACATTGTTCTACCTACACTGGCTGCCTAACTTTTCTCTGCCTCACTGTCAAGAAATAGACCCATAGATCCTTTGTTCTTGAGGCATTTCCTCTCCCTATTATCTCTTTTGCTTTTGTTTATCCTCAATATTTGTGTGGTGTTTTCCATAGTTTATCTGCCTTGGCAGTAGCTTAAAGAAAACTTCAAGAGTAAACCTGTGGCCTTGTCAAGCATTTCACTGCTGATTGCTAGCTACTACCTAATTTTACAACAGTCCAACACCAACAATCCAGATTAAATAGTTCACCTCCAAGCAGTGATTTTTATGAGCCAATTTCTATCTTTTTAATATCAGATAGGTTGGATGGCTTTTTGTTGGGATATGTCATCTTGGCACCTCTAGACTTGGTTCAGATATACAGTTGAATAAAAGACAAAGGAGATGTGGGTAGAGAACCAAAATTAGGACTCAGAGTTCTTTATTCTTCCATTATTACACAAAGGATGCCTGACCCCAAGGAATCAGGGAGTTGCCTTCCTTTCTTGATAACTCTTCTCCATCTCTTCTTACTCCCAACTTTACAACACCGTCCTCTAACTCTGAATTGCTAGTGGAGGCAAGTGGTGGGGTGGATAAATCTAAAGCAAAAGCCCCAACAGATGATTCCAACTGCAGAAGCAAAGCTGTAAAGTGATTTCACTGTTTTTGTTTCATTTTAACAAACTGCCCTGACCCAGGTTCTGATAAAGTAGATGGTGTTTATAAACAACTAAATGTAATCAACCTACAGCAAGAGTCTGGGTAAACAGTTGAGCAAGCTCAGAGACAGAAGAGGTTAATGAGAGCCTTTCAGAGATCCTCACCAATAAAGCCGTACCCTGGGTATGGGAGGAAATCTGTGGACAAGAAAGCTTTTGGGATGAGCTCCCCAATGCTTCCCTACTCCACTGCCAATAGCAAAGCTCTGTCCTCCCTCAGACTCAGCAGCACCAGAGCTCAGCTCTGATAATACAAAGAATCTAACATCATTTCAAATGCATAATTAATATCAAAGTGTTTTCCAAGGAAAATTACAAATCAGAGTCAATGCTCACTGACTTATGGGCTTTCTCAAGTGCCAAACACCTCTGGAACCATTTCCTTTTTTCTCCTCTGTTTCACATCTCCGAAATGGACCATGGGCATTTTTTTGTTTGTTTGTTTTTTACCAGCTGTGATTCAGTGTTGATTCATTTCTTTACTATTGCATGTGATTTACCTTGTTCTCTTTGGCTGAAGCTTACCTACCTTGTCCTATATTTTCCTGAGGTTTAGACTTTTTTATTATTCATTTAAAAAATGACGGTTATTTCATAAACAGCTTGTTTTATGGGATCAAGTTTGAAATGTTGGGTATATAAATAAAATTTTGGAATCAATGAAAAATGTGACACTCTAGTTGACAAATCATTTGGTCAGGTCCCACATTCCGTTGTGTTTCTTTCTTTCATTCCTTTAGCCTTACACATTGTAAATAGGCCCCACTGGGATTTTACATTGGATGATTGTATCACTAATCAGACCCTTGAGACACTTTTGAAACTGAAAGAGAGCACCTCAAATAATTAACAAGCATTAATCAGGCTACAACAGGTGTAAAGTGTGACTTCCCTGGCAAAGCAAGGTATAAGGACCTCCAGTTATTATGGATCCTAAGACAATCCACAGTGGCTTTCATTCTGGCCTGAACAGCTAAGCCCATGTCAGGACTGCTGCCAAGTCAGTCAGACTGTGGGATTGTGCAGAAAGTATGTTCATATTTATGCACAGTTATGACTTTCAAGCAAAGGAAAGTAAAATTTGGGCTATAGGAGAAGCCTAGGAATTTAAAGTGTTGGACTTGAAGCCATCTGCTCCCATCCTAAGACAAAATACTTCTCTCTCCAGGAGACAAATGTTTACATTACAGGACAAGGACTTTACCCTTTCTCTTCCTGAAATAATTTACATACACTCAAAAGACTATAAATGACTGGGGAGCATAGGCTACCAGCCCTCTCTGAAAAAGATGGAGAAAAGGACAACTGCCTTAATCCTGTATAAGATGACCGATTCAAAAGTTTGAGGTCCTCTCCTGTGGTGCAGGAAAACACTTTTTGTGAATATGAAGGAGTTTTCGTACAGATCACATTGAATTCACAGATCAGTTTGCAAACTAAAGTCATCTTCACAATATTAACCTTTTCAATCAGTGAACATGAGAGGTCTTTTCATTTGTTTTGGGCTTTGATTTCTTTTAGCGATGTTTTGTAATTTTCAGTGTACTAAAGCCTTGCTCTCTTTGGTTAAATTTATTCCTAAGTATTTATTCTTTTTAATACTATAAGACCATGTCATCTTCAATTTGAGATTGTTTTACTTCTTCTGTTCCATTCTGGATGCCTCTTATTTCTATTTCTTACCTAATGATGCTGGCTAGAACTGAAATAGAAAAAGTTAGGCAGTCAGAGTAGTTAGAATGCTGGAGTCAATCAGGAAAACTGGTTTTTTCCTTGAAGATTAATTTGACATACCTCATTGCTAATAAGAAGGGTCTGGCAAGGTGGTTTCAAATTCAAACAGTCCCTTCTGCTAAGCAAGCTGACACATTTTTTGTATTAATGCCTGAGGTGCAAGTCCAAGGCTAGACCCAACCAGAATTACTCACCACCTAGGTTTGGGGGAAGGGAGAGGATGACCAATTGAAGGGTGAACTTCCTTTAAAAAGGGTAAACCTATGAGGGCTGGAGCGGTGGCTTGGCAGTTACAGCGCTTGCCCAGCATGTGCAAGTACAGGGGTTCAAACCCCAGCACCCATGTACACAACTAAGTGTCAGGGCATTGAAAACCATGTGAAAAACTTAATAAAATTGATTCTCTCTGTCTCTCTTTCTCTTTCATGATCCATGATCCTTCTGTCTTAAAAAAAAAAAAAAAAAAGGTAAATCTAGCTGCCTATTTGGCTCTGTCTCCTTCTCCCAGTCTGAGGGAAATCTGCCCTTTTCCCTATGCTGTGCTTTCTATAAAATATAGTCTGTCTACTACACTAGCCTTGGTGTCCCTTGGTTTCATTCTTCAACTCGGAAAGGACACAAACCCAACATCCACAAAACCAGCATCAGATGGGGGTTCGTCTGGGATACGGATAAGATTTCCACCACGGTAAGCTTTCTGCAAGTGCAGTTCAGCTTGCATCTTTCTCTTTCTGGAGGACAATAAACTGGGCCTCTGTTAGTCACTTAAACATGATTACCGTGACCACCAGTCTTAAGTCTCGGATGACAGGTTTCACATCCTTTTACAGTGCCTAATCCCCTGCCTCCGGGTCAGGCGTGTTAGGCTCTGGAAGGGTCGTTTCTAACTTCTCTATCCTGGCTTGGAGTGTGTCTGGTGTTAGTAGACAGTTGCCCTCTGATCCTGGTTAACTTTGGATGTGAGGAATTGAGTAAAGGAGTGAAACAACTGAGAGCTTCTGGCCAGGGCCACTCCCTGGTAGATCTCAAAGGCTTCTTCCCAGAACTCCTCTCCTGACAGTCCTTAGGGGTATCCTACAAGTAGCCAGTCGATTGGATGGTGCTGACCGAACACCCCAGAAACATGCACCTCCATCTGAGCCAAACCCTTCTTTCCAAAGCTCGTTCCTCCCGAGTACCCCCTTTCCTCGCCAATCAGACTCTAATCTTTGAGAACAGAATATTTTACGTAGAATGGGTCATAAGGAAGGTCCTAAGTCCCCTCTCTTCATAAACTGGGCCTTTACAAACTTGTAGGAAGAAATCAAAAAGTTTTGTCTCAGAGAAAACCTCCTCTCATCTCTCTTAGTTCAGGAAGCCAAATCGTTTATCTTCTCTAGTGGGGACCTCCCCCACAACACTAACAGGCTTGCCTCCCACTTCAAATTGAGGAGCATAATATTCTCATGGGCCCATGAGTATGAGAACTAAAGGAAGAATAAAAGGCAAATTTTAAGGGCACAACTGGTTGTCAAATATCCTCCCTTAGACTATGGGCTGCTTTTCTACTGTGAGGCATTAAATGTTATAGTGGCCAAAGGAATGCCAGTATGCCACTAAGTCTGGATTCCTTAGGTCTTTGGCAGGTGGCAAACAAAGACCTTTGCATCCTTGATGGTAAGGCGGCAATAAATCCAGAAGGGTTTAGGGAAAGGAGAGGTGGGATTGCTGACTGTCTGAAGCCACCTGGACAAGGACATCCTCATAATTCAGGTGGGAGCTACATTCTCAGGTTATGCCAGGTTCACCACTAGCCTGCATAACCCACAAATGCCCATGAAAAACACCTTATGTTAAAATATAAACTTTAATATCATTTTTCAGCTTAGTTTGTTTGCAAAAGGGAAGGAGATGCCTGCTAGTTATCTGTCTGACAACCATCTTTTAAAATGAAAATTACATGAGCTAGTGCTTAAACCAGTTTGAGACCGGAGGGGAAAGAAGAAGCTAGAAGTGCTACTTTTAAATTCAAGAGGCTGTGAGGCCTAAAGGACTGTGTTTACTCTTTTCCTGCATGCTGAGATTCTAGCAGGAGAGATAGAAGGAAAGGATCTGGAAAGGTTAGCTGCTCCAGGTTCCCAGCCTTTAAAGATGCTTAAGGGGTCTACATTCTTGTACTTTGGAAATAATGTAACAGCAACTTAGCTTTAGTAAGCTGATAGGACAGGCCCAAGAATATCAGGAAACACTAATTCCTGAGAAGTTTTCTCTTCTCTTCTCTTTATTTGGACACACACACACACACACACACACACACACACACATATTCCCCTCCACTCTATGAAGCCTAATCCTTATACTCTGGCATTTCAGGAACTAGCTACTGCTATTAGTTTTTTGTATTATATTTCTTTTAGTGTACACCCCTAGACTTTCAATAATAATACATGTTTGTTTTTGAGGAGCCAAAGAACAGACCTGGTTTTCCCTCTCTTAAATTCAATGGATGTAAAAAAATAAGAAAAAAATCAGAATGGCACAAGCATAAGTTCAGGCACAGATGTTGATTGGGATTTGCTGCTTCCTGGCCAAATTCACCTGTGCCGCCATAATGAGGGTAGGCAAGGGAAGTGAAGGTGGGCAGGAGAAATGGTATGCAGGGAAATTGGAATGCAGGGAAAATGGCGCTGGACTTTAGCTGGCAGCTGTATTGATAATTTTAGGGAAATGAGAGAGGCCATTGGGGTTGGCCCCTCAGAGATTGGCTGGTGGATCTGTCAATCCATTGCAACTTGTTTGCCAGCACCTTGATTGGCTGTTGTTTTCACAGGCAAGCTGCCCTGTGCCCTGCCCCTTAGCCATGACCTCGTGGGCTAGCTGAAGCCACGCCCCCAGCCAGCAGCTGCTGAGAAACCTTACAATGTTAATTTTCATTCTGACAATAACTTTTTGATGTCTTAGTTCAGCAGATCCACTCCAACTTAAAATCTGTTTTACTCCTGATTATGATGAAGATGGAGCCACCCACCAGCACTCCAGATGGCTTTTATCATGTACCCCTTGATTGACCAGAACATTCTTAGAAGGAAACCCAAACTGCCTGTCCGTCTTCACCCACTCTTAGTTGGAAGTAGCCAAAGAATGATCATTGCCCAATAATCCCCCTTACGGCAGCAAGGGTCTCCTTAATTAGAGGGGGGGAATGAGATAGAGAAAGTTGGGCAGTCAGAGCAGTCAGAATGCTAGAGTCAATCAAGGGAAAACCTATCTTTTGTTTTTGCTTTTTTTTTTCTTTTAGATCAATTTGACATCCCCCAAGGCTAATGAGAAGGTTCTGGCAAGGTGGTTTCAAATGCACGCACTCCCTTCTACTAAGCAAACTGTCACATACTTTCTATTGATGCCTGAGGTGCAAACTCAAGGCTGAACCCTACCAGAATTGCTCACTCCCTAGGTTGGGGGAAGAGAGAGGATGACCAATTGAAAGGTGAACTTCCTATAAAAAGGGCGATCCTAGCTGCCTGTTTGGCTCTGTCTCCTTCTCCCACTCTAGGGAAAGTCTGTTCTTTTCCTTATGCTTTACTTTCTATAATATAAAGTCTGTCTACTATGTTTGCCTCAGTGTCCCTCGGTTTCATTCAACTCCAAGAGGATACAAACCCAACATCCACAAAATCGGCATCAGAACCTCTAGTACAGGGTTGAACAGAGGAGGTAGAAACGAACATCTTTGTCTTCCCTCATCACCAAGGGATACCTTCATTCCTTCTCCATTACACGTTTCAGCTGTGGGTGTTTCATAAGTACATTTATCAAGCTGGAGAAATTCTGTTCTACATCCAGTTTGCCAAGAGTATGTGTTTCTTTTGAATCATGATGGTGGATTTTGTCAAGTCATATTTTTTATATTGAACTAATTTTTCTTTCCTGGCACAAATCCCACTTGGTTACAGTGCAGTATCCTTATTACATATCACCAGATACAACTTGCTAGGTTTTTGTTGAGAATTTTTGCATTTGAATTAATAGGAAATATTGGTCAGCAATTTTCTTTTTCATTTTACCTTTGTCTGGTTTTGATGTCAGAGTAATCCTGGACTTATAAATTAGAAAGAATTCTTTCCTCTTCCAGTGTTTTGGAAAATTGTGCAAAGGATGAGCAGAAGTCGCTAGTAAAGTCCTCTGGTACTCAATTTAATTTGTGAGAAACGTTTTAAATTAATAACTCAATCTTTTTATCTGTTAAAGATAGGTCTATGCAGATTTTCTTTGTTCTTGAATTCATTTTGGTGGCTTGTTTGGGTATTGTCCCTTTCATCTAGGTTATCTCATTCTTTGGCTTCATAGTTATCCATTTTTTTGTTTAGTCTAGTGGTTTTCCTTATTGTTATTAATCACTGCAGATATCAGGAGGTGCCTGTACTTACCTGTAAACGGTTTTGAAAACTGACCCCAAAATAAATGTTTTTTAACACTGGGAAGCTCAAGTCAGGTCAGATAAAAGCAAGTCTTTTGAGTAAAGGCTTCCAAGGAGCTACCAGGTAAGTCAAATACCAACTCTTCTTGGGAATGAGACTCTGAAAGAATTCAAGTTGTTTTGCTCTCTCCTGTGCCTGGTTGTTATTTTTCAAGGCTACCACTGAACTGGGAATTGAGGAGTTGAGAATAAGGCACATTAAAATACCACAAAGCTCACTTTTCTTACTTTTTAACATTTTTCTCTACTAAATTCTACCCAGGTGTCTATGAAACTTTGGCTACTTTCCAAAACTCCAAAAACATTTATTCTGATATTTTGTAGCCAGTTTTTTTTTGTTCTTATTGTTGCTTTTATGGAGCAACAAATTTTCAAATGTCTTTACCCTGCCCTTTTTGCTAGCATTTTTGCTATAGGTAATAATAATCAGTCCCTGCCCTAGCAGCTTCATTTTTATTTTTGGAACAATTTGAATAAAGATATTAAGAATCCATCAATCATGCATTCCCCTATGACAATATAATTTATATGTTGGTTTTATTAAGTTGTGTATGTTAATTTTGGTGTTTAGGCCACAGTGTGATTTACACTTCTCCATTCTTATCAATGATGACTTTCACCACATTTGACTTTTATCAGAGTTATGAAGTCCAAGTCAAAAAATATAAACACTCAATTTTTTTAGGGTTTGAAAGAGAATCTTTAGATTGTTATTTTTTCCCCCAGCAACTGTAGCACCAGAGATTTATGTTTTCTATCAAAGTTAAACTTGTAATATTATATAGGCATATCTACTATAATTTAAGTTTAAAGCCATCTAAGTCAGGGAACTATGAGGCTAGAAGGAAGCCATGTTTAAAATCACCTAACAGGTGTCTGTTACACCTGTAACTGCCTAACTACTTCTTGTAATCACCCCTTTCGTGCCCCATCTTATATTAGCCAATTGTGTGGATTGTACCCCTGAGTTCCTCCAGTCAGAGTGGAGGGCAGGATTACATCAAACTGGGGATAAATATCCACAGATTCCCAGCACACTCATGCATGCTTCCATATCCTCTTTGGGAGTGATGCAGGGGTTTAGGGATGAGGCTGGATTCTCTGCTCCCGCTGGCAAATAGAGTTTGGGTTGACTGCAGATTTCTGCAGTCAAAGTAGCTTATTTTTAGTGTTTGCAGCTATTCCCAGGTAAAATCCCAGCGAATTTGGGCTGGCTACAGATCTCTGCTGCCGAACTCGGGTTAGCAGCTACCCAGCTAAGAGCTGGGTTCCCCTCCCACACACCCCCTCTACTGTTGAGCAGTGCATTGTAGCTCTTGCTGTCTAAGCACACCCCATAGTTCAGTTAGAGCTGTATTAGCTTCTGTAACTGCACTTGCTTTCTGCACCTACAGACCCGTTGTGCCAAGTAGGATATGATTTTTGCCTTTATAAGACCCTGCAGTAAGAGGATCAGGGCTGCTCTCCTCTCTAGCGTCTTGGTGAGGGAGACAGTTGCTGACCAGCCAATAAAAACAAATTTGGACTCTGGGTCATGGTCTTTTCTCCAAAAGGGACCTCATGACATTAGTCACCATATTTCCTCTAGGTAAATGATGATGACTCTGCATGGAACTCTGAAAGAAGTGAAGTTCCTGAGGCATTTGGAAAGGAATTTATGATCACAAGAAAAAATTAATAGGGTCAAATAAGGTCACTGGGATCTAACAATTCTTCCCTTTTGTTTATTTAATAATAGTCTGCTTTCTCCCCTGCTCCTTCTTTCTCTCCAGTCCTAAAATAGCTCTTAATATGGAGCAAATACATGATAAACAGGTTATTGGTTGATATTGTTGGGTGGTCTGTTCATGAGACCAAAATTATGCCTTCCATATGCCCCAGGCATCAGAGAACCAGTTCATTGTACATAATAACCCTCCAGCAATGCATACATTTAATGAGAGAACTCAATTACTATTAAAGGAAGCAGCACTAGGAACAATGTTACGTATGAGAATTAGTTAAGCATAATTTCATCACTCAAAGAACTGTATTTGTCAATTATATAATAGATGCCTTAATTTGGGGTTCAGAACTCGGTCTGAAGCAACAGCTTATGTACTACTAGTGATGCAGGAGTTTTGGGATGAGGTGGCATTCTCTGCTTCTGCTGGCAAATAGAGTTTGGGGTGTGGCCAAAATAGCCTGTTTTTAGTGTTTGCAGCTATTTCCAGTTAAAACTGGGAATTTGGGTGGGCTACAGATCTCTGCAGCTGAAATGGTGTTAGCAGCAACCCAGAGCATTATAGTGGTTGGTGTCAAAGCACGCCCCGGTAATTCGGCACCAGTCTTCTGCTTTCTTGTCTCGAAAATTTGAAGAATAAAATCCGCGGACAACCGTGCAACAGAAGAGCAAAAGGAATAGTATTTATTTAAGGAAGGAAAGCAGAGTCTCCACAACATGGAGGGTACCTGGAAGCAGGATACCGTCTTAGTGTGGTAGGCTGGGGTTTATATTGGTTTGGGGTATGAGCATTAAGATTTATGTAAAGCAGGCATTGAGGAAAGCACCACTTTTTGGTTAAAATCCATGTAAAACAGGCATTAAAACTGAACACCCGAATTATTGATGAAAATCTATGCAAAACAGGTAACCAATATTTCCTAGTTCCCATATGTGTGTGTTCACCCCCACTTTTTAGTTCTCCTGCCTCTGGGACAAAGGAGTTGCTCCCACAGGTGAGCCTCATGGTCTTTTGCATTTGAAGGCTCTGAGCATGCCCATTAATCTCTCTTTACCAGTTAGGTTAGTTTCCAGGTGTAGCTGAGTGGGGCCCATTGTCCTGACTACCTAGCCATTTTACTATCTACCCCAATCTAACTCACTACAATACGAGGGAGCACAATTTCATGGAGCAGTCGGATGGTCCAAGGGGACAGATGCTGGGAAGAATGAAGAGCCAATACATGATATGGGTTATTGAATTAGCTGCTCCTAAATGTGAGTGATAAGCAATCAAACAAAACCTCTGAGAAATCTTATACCACCTGAGGACACTTAATAAAGGAGGAAAAGCTGTTAACTGGTTCACTGGCTCTCATATTGAGCCTGAGGAAAAAGCCAGGCAGTCAGTGTAGCTGGAATTTTGGAAATTGGTCCTTTTTCTTTAAGAGGACAAACTACAGGGCCTCATAGCTCCAGATAAGTATAGACACACCAACTTGACACCTCCCCCCCATAAGCTGATAACAAAAGTGCTACACTCCATAAGGAAAGGTGTTTGTGGGGGTAGGGGAACACAGACCAGAGGTGCTGATAAAGATGCTCAGGGGCACAGATCAAAGACCAGGAGTTCAGAGCCCTTGCCCCTGGGAATGGGGGAAGAGAGACATTTGAGAGAATGTAAGAGGGAAACACACCTGCTCCTTAGGCCCTCTAGCTCTGAGGCCCCTTTCTTCCACTCTGGGGGAAGTTGGCTCTGCTCCCTGTACTCTGTTCCCTTAGCTCTGCTTTATTATTTTTTTATTATTATTTCCTTAAAATAAACTGTCTGCTATGCTTGCCTGGGCGTCCCTCTGTTTCATTCTCTGGGAGGACACAAATCCAACTTCTACCAAACCGGCATCAATCTTCCTAGGATTTGTCTAGGATGCTCTTCCCTCACTGGAAAAGAAGTCACAAAGTAGGTCACATGCCCATTCCCAACAGCAGGAACCTGACAGCTCTCACTCGATGGTTAACTGAGATTAAAATAGACCCACTGGTCTTGAGTTCTCCAAGCACTTTATTTCTCTCTTTACTGTGGATAAAGGCTTCCAAGCACTTCCTGCCTTCCCTCTTTTAGAGACAAGGCCTTTAAAACATCCTTTTTAGAGTCAAGGCTATTTACATTTTAGAGTCCCTGTTTCTACTGCTGTACTAGAATCCCTATTTCTGGAGCCGAGGCTACTACCTGCATAGGAGGGTTCTTCTACCGCTGCTGATCTCTCCGCCATCTCTTCTGCTGCTGCTGCTGCTTCTAACCTGACTAGTCGCTACTCTCCTTATTTATCCATTACAACAACCAATAGGGGTACAGTGCAAACACATTTATCCAATTATAACAAATGAGTGGCCTAATGGCTTAGTCATGCCGTCAGGCATTTCACCACTAAGGAAGATAAAAGCCAGCTGGGACAGAGTTGTTTACCATCAAATCTTTTCTCAAGCCAACTGAGCCTCATGTTGAGGTCGGTTCCCAACAGTCACAGGAACAGGTTACTGTTGTGGGTAGTTGGTGCTTTGTCCTACTGGGAGCCCCTGGGAGGCTGCTTAGAGCATGCCACAGAATGCTCATTTACATGCAGGTAGAGAAGCGGGAGTCTCTGTTTACCTCATTGTCATCAGCTGGAGCTATTCTAAGGGTCATCAACTCTGGTATTCTAGTCTGCTTTTTTTCAGTATGCCAATCACAAGCTTCACTAGAAAATTCCTCAAGAGATTTCAGTAGAAAGCTACCGATACTGAAGGGAAAGTCGAGGGCCAAAGTATTGGCACTGCAAGCAACTGTGTGAAAAAAGGGGGGGGCATTTTACAGGACAGCAAGTTACACAGATGGGTAGGAATTAGGACATGAGAGAGAGATGGTGCAGAACATATTACACAGGCCAGGGCAGAAGTAAAATATTTAATATCAGGAGCCTGACAGGTTGTCTCAAGCAGAGAACAGCAAAAAGGTTTGGGTGTGTAGCAATTTTATAGGGCTTTTGTGACAGTTTTAGGAGAGATAGTAAAAAGGCTAGGTAGTCAGGACAAAGGGCCTCATCTAAAACTAGCAGGTAGAGAGCCATTGACAGGGCACACACATGTTGGCGACTGAGGCCAACATGATGCCAGAGAAAAGAATTAGTGATAAAGAACTCTGTGGAGGTCCAGCTGGCTTGTAAAAGAATTGGTGGTAAACAACTCTAAGAGGCCCAGCTGGCTTGTGATTAGCAAACTGCCTGACCGCATGACTAAGCTATTTGGCCGCTCATTTGTTACAGTTGGTTGAATGTGTTTGCACTGTATCCCTATTGGTTGTTGTAACAGATATATACCGGGCATATGGAGAGAGAAAGATAGATGGCTCTAACAGAGAGATGACACTAGTGAGAGGAGATCCTCCCATGCGGGCGGCAGAATAAAGATGACTCTAAGTAGATGACTAGTAGATGACACTGGTGAGAAGAGACCTTCCCATGCAGGCGGCAGAAATGAGACAGAGTAGTAGCCACCAGTCAGAGAAGCAGCGGCGGCAGAGACAGAGGAGAGCAGCAGAAGAAGCTGAGACAGAGAAGCAGCAGCAGCAGAGGCAGAAGAAGAAAACCTAACATGCAGGCAGTAAGAGAGGAAGAAAAGCCTTGGCAGTAGAAATAGGGACTCTAGTGTGGCAGTAGAAACGGGGACGCTAAAGAGAGAAAATGTGAATAGCCTTGACTCTAACTGCAATGTTTTAATGCCTTGCCTCTAAAAGAGAGAAAGTGGAAGCACTTGGAGGCCTTTAGCTGCGGTAAAGGGAGAAGTGAAGCACTTGGAGAACCCAGGGCCGGATGGGTCTACTTCATTCCCAGTCAACAGCTGAAAGAGAGCGGTCCAGTTCCTGCTGGCTGGAACTGGACACCTTCATATGCAAATGACCATGATGCTCACCTGTGGGAGTAACTACTTTGTCCCTGAGGCAGGGAAAACTAAGATGTGGGGGTGGACACAGATGGGAACTTGGAAAAAATTGTTACCTGTTTTGCACAGATTTTAACCAATAACTTTGATGCTTAGTTTCAATGCCTGCTTTGCACAGAGTTTAACCAATGATGTAGATGCATTTCTCAATGCCTGCTTTGCCTGAATGTTAATTATGTTCATACCCCAAATCAATATAACCCCTGGCCCGACTTCCATTAGACCCTGTCCTGCTTCCAAGTACCCCTCTGCCTTGTGGAGTCTCTGTTCTCCTTCCTTAAATAAATCCTACTCCTTTTTACTACTCCTTCTGTGGTTGTTCATGGATTTTATTCTTTAAATTTGTGAGACAAGAACCCAGAAGATTGGTGCCGAATTCCCGGGGGAATTTCCACACCAAGAGCTGCAGCACCCAGCTTTTAGCTGAGGAGCTGCTAACACTATTTCGGCAGCAGACATCTACAGCCAGCCCAAATTCCTAGTTTTAGCTGGGAATAGCTGCAAACACTAGAAGCGGGCTATTTTGGCTGCTGGAATCTGTAGTGGCCTAGACTCCATTTGCCAGTGGGAGCAGAGAAACCAGCCTCATCTCAAAAACCCTGCATCACTTTCATGTGTAACCTGGAAGGGAAAGAATTTTTTATCAGCAGGGTTGACATTTTGGATTATGTCAGTCTGGGGCACCTAATTTCAAGGAAGGCAAGTTCCATTTTTCGGAAATGAAATCTTTGTGTAACATGGCAACTTGGCTACAAAATGGCTGTGGCATGGCCAATATTCCTTTTTTGTTTGTTATGAGACCCGGTGTCAGGGATAGGAAGTGGTGTTCAGATTTTATAACTGCTTCCTGCTGTTAAGGGGCAATGATAAGTCAGATAGAGGTCTCTTCTGGGTGCTCTGGGATTTAGTGGCAGTTCTCCTTCAGTTGTGTCAGTTGGCTAAAGGTGCCTAAAATCATTTGGTGATGGTATGGTTAGCAGGAGTGTGGTAGGTAGTCACATGGGGCTTGGAGATGACAACTTAGGGAGGGGAACTGGTGGGGGTGTTAGAGGGGAAGGAAAGAGCATAAGAGGATAAAGGAGTGTGGGGAGCTAGGGTGAGTATTAAAACAAATGGAGGAGGGCTGGAGTGGTGGCTCCTTGGTTATGGAGCTTGCCTGGCATGCGCGAGTACACAAGTGCAAATCCCAGCACCCATCTACACAACCAAGTGTCAGAGCAATGAAAGCCATGTGAAAAACTCAATAAAAATTTGATTCTCTTTCTCTTCTCTCTCTCAATGTCCTTCTCTCTTGAAAAAACAAACAAACAAAAAAAACAAACAAAACGGAGGCATTGAGTTTGGTTAGATGTTCTGCCAAAAATAGGAGTTGGTCATCTACACATGAGTGGGGCTTTCCATTCAGGCAACCAAAAATAAAAAGGTCTTAGCCTAGGATATAACTCTGAGGTGGTGGGATCCCAGTCTCTGGAGTCCGCATTTTCTATCTGCCTACAGATAATCTATCTCCTGCCTCAATTCCCCTCTGAAGAGACCCTTGACTGCCTTTGAGGAAAAAGGGTGATGACTAATCTGGCTTCTTCATGCTGACAGGGGAGCATTGGCTGTGCCAGTCAGGGAAACTCTCCAGAGGGTCTATCTGGGGGGCAGCTGCACGGAGGGTCATATTTCCAGGACCACCTGGTGCTTAATGGACTCTAGGCATCTCGTGCACCAGGGCAGTCCAGAGGTCCATGATGGTGGTGATTGGCAGGTGACAGGACACAGTGTAGACAGGGGAGGAGTCATGATAGAACAGTAAATAAAGCAACAAAACATTATTTTTTGCAAGTAATTAGTACAAAACAATCAGTGTTATCAGCCAGCCTTGGAAGACCATGAAGACAGTAACTTAAAAGAGCTTAGGGTGCAGTCTGACACATCATTTCCTTGTGAGTGGAGGCCATCCAAGTCTTTAGAAACATTAGTAATGTTGCTAGGAACACATTTAATTTTTATAATGGCACAGGTGTCCCCTTGAGTTGGTGAGTGCCATCTGATTTCTATAAGGTAGCTTTTTAAATATTAGACTTACACAATCATACCAGTGAAAAAGAGATTGAGTTTACCCATATAGAAGTTTAGAGAAATTTGTGGATCTCAAACCAACTTATAACAAACTTGTGACTCTGGTAGTGTCTTCTGTAACTCTTTCTTCAAGTTTCATTTACCTGTGGGAAGACTGCCATAAGTATACATTTTCAGTTACATTAAAAGAATCAGTATTTTTCTTTTTAAATACCCATGTATGGCTGTGCTGTGGTTATAACTCTCCTGCCAGGTGTTTAAGACCAAGTTGGTCAAAACTGACTTTTTTGCCTACCTATTCCTAGGTCAGCTGAGATTCATCAGGAGGCCACTCTTGGAGACATATGAGAGCCTCTTGGTGCTTTTAGCCTTCCTCTGCCAGTAGTGCCATCTGCCAGGATGAGTCAGGGTCTTGCTGACCACATGTGGCTTCCCTTGGAAGCATCAGAGACATTTCCCTTCCAATGACCATCCTCTTTGCAGTCTGTGTACTGGTTGGCTTAGAGAAGTTCCATTGTCCCCTGAGTTGTGGCTGACCAAACAGGGCAAGGGCCAAAATATTGACTTTTTCTTTAATCCTTTAACTTCCTTAAACTTTGGTATCATGGTTTTTGGTATTAAACATCCAGCAGGCCATTTTCACCAGTCTTAAAGTGGGAGTACTGGGATTTAATTTTAATGTGCACAGTTTTATAGTTAGCCCCTTTGTTTTATTAGGATCAATAACAACACTTGAAGTTAGTATTTTATCTGTCCTGTAGGTGATGGTGTGTCTTAACTCAGGTTTTTCCGTTAGAAGTAGTACTTCTGCAAAACATTAATAGGCAACAGTTTTAAAGTTTTACAAAGAAAATTAAAAAATGAAATTAACAAGAGTAGAAACATAATCAGTTTATATAATAGCTGGGAACCAACAAATATAATTTTTATATATCCTGTTTATTTTGAGATTACAGTAATGTTTACAACAAAAATCTATGTTTTGAACTTAACTTTAAATAAACTTAATTCTTGACTACTTTGGAACCATAAGGTGAGAGGCTGAGTCAACTCAGGCAAGGAAGGGCTCTTAAAATGCCTTTTTCAATTACCCCTCTTAATAGATCAAATACTTTATGTTATTTACAGTACTTTAACTGAAACACAGCTGAAACCTTTTGTACTCTTTGTATATAGAATTAAACCTGTTAGAATTTTAACTCTTAGTAATCTTGCTTTTGGTGAAGACCCAGAAACTAAGGATTCTTAAACTCCTTTTACCATTTACCAACAATGTATACAAAACACATTTAAAAGACTCAAATAGTGTTTCTTGAGATAAACAAAAGATATTCAGATATTGCCTCTCCTGCATCTCCAGTTTTACTGGGAATCTCAGAGAAGTTTATAGAGAGTCCCACCTAGGTCCACCGTGATTTTTGACTAACAGCAAGATGACATCAGAATTTCAAGTCCTTACTGCCATGGCAACTCTAGGTGACTTTGGCCCATGCTGACTGGTTCTAATGGATTCTGGTTAGGAGGTGTTAGTTTGCTAAGGAATGTGATATAGCCTGTTCACTAAGGTCAGGCAGACTCCCTTGCAGGTAAATTGCCTTTTGGAAAAGAAAGCATGTGGGGTCAGCACAATGGGCCCATTTTATAGAATTATTCTTATCCTAATGTTCCCATCATTCACATATGTTTCTCCCCTAACATTGGGGGAGGTTGCTACAAGACAGAGAAAGGGGTGACTCACTCACTGGTAGATTGATGGATAGGACTCTGCCTTAGGAGTCCTTAGATGTCGCTAAGAACTTATCTCAGCCTGTTATCCAAGGAGCTGCCATGTGAGGCCTTCCCTCTACCATTGAGTGAGAAGCCATGAAAGGAGATTAAAGTGAAGGTGGAGCTTCCATGCGCAATCAAACAATTGTCTTTCAGCCATCTCTAGAGACCCTGCATTCACATCAGGGACTATCCCTGGCCAGAGAATTAGGGTGTTTCTAGGAGAGACTTCAGTTTCTTGATTGAATGGATTGCCATGCCATGAAAGAAAACTGAAGCAATATCAGACTAACATTTTCTCTGCTAAGGCAGAGAGTGATGAATAAGTCTCACTCCAGCAAAGCCTTGCCTCTGAGTTTTGAGACTGGCAGTCATGTGGCTTATAGGGTCCTGGTACTTTTGATAGAAAAAGAGAATACAAAATAAAGTAGAGAACTCCTGGAAGAAAAGTGATAGAGCACTGCCCTTTTTACTCACCCTTCTGAAGATCTCGGGGAATTGCTGCAAATGTAATACAGGGTGCATTCTGTTTCGCAAATCTGAGGAATGAAATCCATGGACATAGGATCAGATAGAGCACAGTAACAGTTTTAGAGTAATGGAATGGAAGCAGAACTCCCAAAGAGGGAGATGCTTTTCACTGAAGAAAACAATGTGAAAACTTGAGCTGTTTGGGGAGAGAGAAGGCTGGGGTGTTGGAGGTTGGGGTTTGGTCGGGTCATAGGTGGTGGTTGGGGTTCTTGAAAGTGATAAGGGTGTAGTTCATGAGCTGGATCAAGGGAAGAAACAGAAGACTCAAGGGGTTTAGGGCTTGGGGCTTTAGAAGCCAGCAGAAGTTGAGCAGAAGAACAAGAGATGCAGAGAGAAGGTTTATATCAGAGATAGGAAAAGGCCTGGACATATGGGATCTCCTTCCACTTCCCTGAGCACTCACAGAAATGATAAAGATCCCAAAGAATTTTGGGATTGAAAGTGCTGCTAAGTGGCCATTTGGCTTCATTGTCTATAGTATATCTTAGCCAGAGTTGATGGCAAAGGGAAAAGAGTTTGGTCCATTTGAGGTGAGATTGGCAAATCAAAAGCCATGGGGGGAGTCTGAGGGAATATGTGATTGGGATGTCCCCAAGGCGAAAGTGATTGGAGTGACAGGGAGTGAATGTCCCCAGATCTGAGTCAGTCCAAGTAGAAGACCAAGAGGTGGGTCATCACCACTTAAGACCTCACCATGTCCTGGGCAGAAGTCCGAAGGGGTCTCGGTGCCTGGTACCAGGGCTTTCGTAGCAGCAAGAGGCAGAATCCAAGGCCCATGAGAGAGAATTTCTCCAAGGGGAGGCTCAAAATCACACTTACCTAATCAAAGTGAAAAGTGGAATTGGAGAGCGCTTGGTGAAGAAGAAAGCCTCTGGTTATAGTCTGAAAGCCAGGACCCTGAAGCAGGGTCCAACCTCTCCCAAACCCCAGCCTCTCCAAAGGGGAGAGCAAGATTGACGGAAGAGCCTGGATCCAAGTCACGCACCATTGAAAGAGAGATGGCACAGAACATATCACACAGAGCAGGGTATAAGTGAAAGCTTATTATAATGTCAGGAGCCTGACAGGCTGTCTCAAGCAGAGAACAGCAAAAGGAGTTAGGTGTGTGGCAATTTTATAGGGCTTTCAAGTGTAACCTGGAGGAGAAAGAATTTGTTTTGAGTGGGGTTGACATTTTGGATTGTGTCATCCTGGGGCACCTAATTTCAGGGAAGGCAAGTTTTGTTTTTTGGAAATGAAACCTATTTGTAACATGGCAGCTTGGCTACAAAATGGCTGTGGTATGGCTAATAGGCCACACACACCTTTAAGGGCTTAGTAAGTTATATAAATAACTGACATGAGTAGGTACGGGATCAGACACACTGGGGTTCTCATGACAGTCTTAAAGTGGTAGCCATTTCTGGAATCCAGCTGACTGTGTGAATCCAATGTTGCCAGAACTTTCCATGCTTCAGAAATTGGAAATCCACATTTGTGTGTGTGTGGGTGTGTGAAATGTCTCAATGTTTTAATGTGAATAACTTAAGAAAAGGAGTCTGATAACCAAAGTCTACAGATTAGAAATAAACAGTAGCAGTGAAAGTGGGAAAACACAAAATATTTAATAAGGTTGAACTGGAGCATATTATAAATAAAGTTGATTTACAGGCTTGGAAATTTATGCTTAGATTTGTTTTCATTGGAAGACCAATGTGTAATTTTGCACAGGAAATTAGAATAATAAGAACTCTACTAGAAAAATGATTAATCTGGTGAGGGAGTGGAGAATAGATTTGAGAGTGGGTGTAGGAGGGATGGAAGGCAGGGAGATAACCTCTGAGGCTATAACTATATTTTAAACAAAAGATGAAGGCCTGGGTAGGATTTGGGTAAAAGTTTAAAATAGACATTCAGTGAAAAGGAGGGGAGATGCAGTGAAATGTAGATGTGTTGGTACAGAAAACCCATTACACTCTTGCTGGAAAAAACATTCACAGGTCCCAAGTCATCCTGAAAGTTTTTTTCTCATCCTGAGTGAGAAAAAACAAGTAAGGTGTGAAGGGCTAACTTGCTTTGGTACAGGGACCCCTGCTCAGCCATGTGTGTGAAAAGGTGGGTGCCACCTACACAGATTACCAAAATAGCACGGGACAAAGCATGCTAATGATGAACCAAGAGTCAAGGGACTAACCAAAGGTGACTGATGTAAGAGAGAAATTGATCGTGATAAAGTTTCATTGAAACTGCAATATGCACAGCCCTAGCTCCCATTATCTTGATGGGAACCTTGAAGTTCAGAAAGACCAAAATGGTCAGGGTGGGGTCCAGACCAGCTATGAAGAGTCCTCCAGTTTTCTTCTATCTTCCAGCATCCTCAGACCCAGAGCTTCCAACACTGAAACCTCACCTCAACTCTCTGTTCAAGAAGCAGCATCCCAGCAGGGCGCAGTGGCCCACACTTGCAACCCCAGTGGCTCAAGAGGCTGAGGCAGGAGGATCACAAGTTCAAAATCAGCCTCAGCAATTTAGTGAGACCCTTAGCAACTTAATGAGACACTGTCTTAACGTTAAAAATAAAAGTGCTGGGGATGTTGCTCAGTGGTTAATCACCCCTGGGTTCAATCCTTGGTATAAAAAAGAAAAGGAAAGGAAGAAGGAAAGAAAAAGAAGAAAGAAAGAAAGAGAAAGAAAGAAAGAAAGAGAAAGAAAGAAAGGCAAAGCAGCATCCCAATCATTCCCTCTTCTCAACCTCATCCTGTCTCCTCTCCCCAAATCAGCTCCTGCTGAACCCACTGATGCAGACACTGCTCAATACACCCTGAGTCCACCTGTAGATGCAGTGGACAGCCTGGGCACTATGTTCACATAAAGTACCCCTCCTCCCCTCTGCCTGGGGCTCTCTCCTGTACCAGCAGAACTTGTTCAATCCATGTACTCAATGTTCTGTGTGGTCTCAAGATTAAACCTGTCAGGAGAAGTGCTCCACCAATGAGGGATGGATGCCAGGGTAGAAGCACCCAGTTTTCAAAGGACTTGTCCCACCGTGCATTTCTCACATTTTCTTGGAGTGTCTTCAGCAGGGGCGGTACAGTTGCCAACAGCAGTAATTCTCTTTAACACAACTTTTATTGGCTTTTCTCCCTTCACTCTTCCGCTTCCTATTGCTTGTTCTGTCAACAGGTTATTGAGTTATTAGGTTGCACTTTTATTATTATTATTATTATTATTATTATCATCATCATTATTAGTAGTAGTAGTTTTTTAGTGCCATGGATTGAACCCAGGGATACTGAATAACTGAGCCACACCTCAACCCTTTATTTTTTGAGACAGGATCTTGCAAAGTTGCTTAGGGCCTCACTAAGTGACTGAGGTTGGCTTTGAACTTGCTATATCCTCCTGCCACAGCCTCCCAAGTCACAGGGATTATAGTCATGCGCCACCATGCCCGACTTAGGTTGCACTTTTAAAATGATACTGAAATGCTTACAGATGCTCTTGGAGGGGGCACCCTTTAGTATAAAGGAGTGAAAGTAGTTCTGATGATTTGGGACACAATTGTAGACCCAGAGACACAATTGAGACACAGAGCACCTATAAATAACCCTGAAGCACACCACCCATACCTATGAGTTTTTTGCTCAATGTGAGGGTGAGAAATGCTCAAACATAATCAAATTAAAAACCAGAGTGGAACAAATTTAAACTGAGCTTCCTTGGGGCTGGAGTGGTGGCTCAGCAGTTACAGTGCTTGCCTGGCATGTGCGAGGACACAGGTTCAAACCCCAGAACCTCATACACAATGAAATGTCTGAGCAACAAAGCCACATGAAAAACTAAATAAAATTGAAGTTCTTGTTCTACATGGGGATCAGTTTGAATTGTAAATGATGCATGTGATAAATGCTGAGGAAAGCCAAAATTGGCAACACTAGGTACAATCATTGATGACCTCCCATGAACCAAAATAGTTAGAAATATTCAAAATATGTCTATGAGCCTTATAATTGAATTTAAATGGAAAAACTTTAAAATCCAAAAACATTCAATAATTCTCATTGGTTTAATGAAGAAATGTCAAATGTAATATGCAGATAAATCACATTATACTTAACATACATTATATTCAGAATAGAAAGAATGGCACAGAAATGATCAGAGGATTCACAAGGACATCATTCATCTCTGCAAAAATTTATTTCATATATTTTCTTTTCTTTTTTTTAATAAAGAGAGAGAAAGAGAGAGAGAGAGAGAGAATCAATTTTATTTACTTTTTCACATGACCTTCATTGCTCCAGCACTTTATCGTGTATGTAGTGCTGGGGTTTGAACCCACATCCTCGCACATGCCAGGCAAACACCATGACTGCTGAGCCACCACTCCAGCCCCATATTTTCATGCATTTTCTATCAGCTTTTTACCTGCTGGATTTTTAGATCCAAATGCATTGCATTTGTTTATTAAGCACCTGCCATATTAAAGAAGATACAATGACAAGCCCAGAGAGAACACAGAGGAGAATTATAGAAAATTCCAGCCTTCCAGGAACCTTTGAATTAATAGAACAGTGAGTTAACATAAAGGAACTTTCAATTTAATTCACATGAATCAGAGATCTTATTCAACATCAATATTTATTAATAAGGCAAACCCCAGACATCAGCTATATCCATTAATTGAAGATTTGAACTAACCACACAGAGATATGAAAGTCCAAAGTGTGTGGGGACAGGAGGCTGGAATAGGTATTTATGAGGCTAGAGATAACAGGTGCTATTAGAATACCACACTCCTTAAGTAATACCTTTAACAGATTTGTTTCTCCTCTGTCACTTTCCCCGCCTTTGGTCTCCCTCTTCCCTTTCTCCTTCTTCTTCCTCATTCATCCTAAGTCTTTGGCAGGGGCATGGATTTTTGGGAGCTTCAACCCTGATGTAGTAGAGCCAGACCTGACCCAAGAGCATCTCTAAGAGAACTGGCTGTGCACTCCAGCATGGGGATGCTCACAGCCCCTGACTTCTGGTATCACCTCTTGTTTCTTTATCACAGACCACCCCCCACCATGCATCCAGACCACCTCCATTTCCCCTTTGTATTTACAGCCCTTCAAATACCCATGAAACTTCTCTGTGTTGAGATGCTTGGTGTTGTGGGGTTTCATGATTTTGTTTTTTGCTTCCTAATTGACCCTGATTAGCGTGGGACAAGGGGCCAGAAATTAAGTTTGAGATATGGTAATTTTGAGAGTTGATGTCAAGTAGGAAGTTGAATATATGAGTCCAAAGAAGGTGAAGTTACCCTCTTTTCTTGGGCTGGAACTATATTAATTTATTTATGTTTTCCTGGACTGGAACTATACCTCCCCTGCATTTTAGTTGGTATTTAAAGCCACAGACTTAATGAGATGACCAAGTGAGTTACTATAATAGGTCAAGAAGTCAACCAAGGACTGAGCAATGGATACTTCAACACTATGAGAAGAAAATCCAGCAAAGGAGCTAAAAGTGAGATCAAAGGAAACCAGGAAAGCATGTTATTCTGGAAGTCTGTATTCCCTTATTTAATCAGGCTTTGGATTTTGTTTTGTTTTTGAACATTGAAAAAACTCCAAACACTTCCATACTACACTGAGAAATTCTGTATCTTTCAAGAATCAGGGAACCCAGGCTGGGAACCACCATCAAAATGTACTGGGGAAGGTGTACTGTGCTGTATTCTGTGTTCCATCTGTCACAAGTTTGCCAGGGGATTGCAGGAGATTCATTTGGCTTCTCTCTGCCTCAGCTTTTATCAGACATAAAATGACGATAGCTTTTCTGCTTATCTACCAACAATGAATGTTGTGGAAGTTTTGTAAATGATCATTTTTAAAGCAAGTATTATTAGAAAGAACTTCATGGGCCAAAGTTTGCCACTTATACATTAAGGTGGCCACTTATAGTCTATAAAGTACTTTGGGGCATTACAGACTCTGTGTCCAAATTCCAGTATTCTCTTTGACCCTATAACTTAATTCAATTTATTACATTTCCTCTCATTTTCCTTACCTGTAATATGTAAATAATGACACTGACAGCTTGAGGGCTGTAAGAAAAAAAAAATCATGTTTCCCAAGAGGTGAATTCCATCTTCCCGCTCCAAGTTCTTAGAAATCCAGTAGGCGTATGACCGTATTTTAACATCAAGAGATTTCTAAATATAGAGATGATGAAAAACCTGAATTGTTTTAACAGGAGAAGGCAGTGAGCCATGAAATTGTGAACAATGTTCTCAGGAAGTGAATGCTAAAACAACCTGAGCCTCAATTTGTTAGTTAAACCCAGGTTGTGCCTAATAAACCCATAAAGAAATGGTTGTTCTGTGTTGTTGGCCTGTTTGATTCTTTTGGTCACATCATTTGCACTGGATGTGTTTTGAGTAATTAGGTGATAAATGCCCATGCTTTTTCTCTGTGTCTATTCCCTTCCAGATCCAGAAAGATCTTTGGCACTAGGTCACTTTTAGGAGTCACTTTATTTGGTTCAACTAGGCAAATCTAATCATACACTGTTTGAAGACTCTTAGGCAACAATGGTCTCAATAGGCTTTTATGTCCTTGTCCCCAGCTTGTGAGTAGGTTAGGACTTGTTGTTTGCTCTGGGAATGCCAGTTGCTGAACAGCTCACACTTTATTGCTCATGCTTACATTGTTTGTGCTCCCAAGAGGCTGGGACAGTGCAGGAGAGCTGTGGTAGTTTGCCAGGGTTGCTGTAACAAAGAACCACAAACAGAGTGGCTTAAACTATGTAATTTTATTTTTTACAGCTCTAGAGGTTCAAGTCCAAGATCAAGGTGTAGACAAGACAGGTTTCTTCTGAGATCCACTTGAAGATGGCCACCTTCTCACTGTGTCAGGGGAAGGTCTTTCTTCTGTCTGTGCACCCCTAATATCTTTTTGTAGTCCTAATCTTCCCTTTTCATCCAATCAGACTGGACAAGGGCCCATCCTAAAGCTAACAATTATCCATTGAAAAGCTCTATCTCAAAATAAGTCCCATTCTGAGTTACTATGTTTAGAGCTATAAATTGAATGTTAGTTGGGGGGCATATTTCAGGCCCAAATAATGACTAGCTTGGAGACTTGGGCAATAGGATCTTATCCAGACCATTAAAATATTGGGTGGTTTGTAGGTAGAAGCCAAAAAGGACTGTCCAAAAGACAAAACTCAAGGAGTCTTGGAGTATGTCATCATGTGAATAGCACAGCAGTCTCAGAAGCAGGTACTTCTGTGAAGGCAAGATGAATGGATCCTCACACAAGCCTCTGCTTCCTTCCTGGGCTTACTGATTGCCTAGTGCTTTCAAGGAAATGGCTACTTACTATGTTTGGAATGTGAGGTGTCCATCAAAAGCTCACCTAAGACAATTTGGGGAGGCTGAGGTGAAATGCTTGGGTTGTAAAAGCCTTAACCCAGTGAGTTAGTCCTCTTATAGGGATTAGCTGGTAGGCTGGTAGGGTGTGGCTGGACAAGGTGGGTCACAGGGGCCGCCTTTGGGGTATTTATTATGTATCTGGCCTGGAGTTTTTCTCTCTGCTCTGCTTCCTGATGTGCTGTATTGAGCACTCGACTCCCTGGATTCGTGACTTTCACCATGATGTTCAGCCTTCCCTTGAGCCCTGAGGAATGGAGCCAGCCTTCAGTGGACTAAGACTTCAAAAACTGTGAGCCCTCAAAATAAATTTTTTTTTTTAAAGAGAGAGGGACAGTGAGAGAGACAGAGAAAGAAAGAAACAACTTTATTGAATTTTTCACATGGCCTTAGCTGCTCCAACATTTAGTTGTGTATGTGGTGCTGGGGTTTGAACTAGGGTCCTCGTGCTTGCCAGGCAAGCGCCGAAACCGCTGAGCCACCGCTCCAGCCCATCAAAATAAATTTTTCCACCTAAAATTGTTCTTGTCAGGTTTTTAGTCATAGCAGCAAAAAAGCTAACTGAAGCACTGCACTTCCCCCAGGTTGGGCCACCCATTTCCTCATCCATGGTCCTCACCTCAACTAGGAACTATCAATAAATTTGGCAGGGGATTTAACCTAAGGAACCTGGGAATTCCTCTCATGTGATTTTCAGTAGTGGCTAGATGGTGATCACCATACTTTCAGCTTATCAAAATAATGGATAAAAATATGCAGCATCCTTGAACTTACCTTGAAGCTGCCAAATGAGGAACTGGAGAGAGAGGTGGGGTGGGGAGCAAGTGCCAGAGCTGATTAAGAAAGCCCAGGATCTTAGAAACCACAATCAGTGCACTAGGAAGAACTAAGGAAATGGCCTTTGTGATTCTAGATCATTACACATGCCTCTCCCTGAAGGATGCTCTGTTCAACCCACCTTGACCTGAATAGGGAAGTGGTGTGGTCATCAGTGTGTGCCCAGAAAACATGTATCACCTCAGCTTTCTCATCTTTTCAGTCTCTGCCATTCCCAACTCCTTAGAAGAGGTTCCTCAGTCTTTCCCCAAAAAGGTGCCTTGCTCATGCTGGATGGTATTCTTTGAGATAAGTAATGCTGGATGCTGTACCAAATGTGTTCCAAATGCCCGTAGCTTATCACATTAGAAGTTTCTGGTGAGCAGGTGACCTCCCACATGGTCCTTCAAAGATCCAGAAGTCTTCCATCTTGTGGTTTTTGTCCTCAAGGGTCTCACAGACATCTATATCCACACAGGAGGAAAGAAAGAATGTTCGCAACTAATAGACTTTTTGGAGTAAGGCCCAAAGTGGCATTCTTCAGTCCCAATCCCATTTCATTAGCTAGTGCTGTCTTGTGGCCACATCTAACAGTGAGGGAAGCTGGGAAATACCAGTCATGGGCCCAGAAAGAGGAGAAATGGTATTCATGAAGGCATGTAGTCTCTACCACAATGTCTGCCAGGAAATACCAGTTGTCTCCTAGTGTACTCCCAAGAATTTGGACACTTTATTTGTGTTAGAAATATCACAAAACAACAAAACCTAAGGATATTCCATTCTTTTTTTTTAAGAGAAAGAAAGAGCAAGAGAGTGAGAGAGAGAATCAATTTTGTTTTTCATCTGGTTTTTGTTTCTCTGACATTTAGTTGTGTATGTGGTGCTGGGGTTCAAAACTGGGTCCTTGCACGTATCAGGCAAGTGCTCTACTTGCTGAGCCACCGCTCCAGCCCAGGATATTGAATTCTTGATGGAACTTGTTGGGAGGGCTGAAATGTTATCTCAGAGCAAAACACTTAGGAATGTCTGTTAAAGTGCTAATTTCTTATCACTGGGAATTGGAATTTTCCAAAAGATTTGGGCTATGCCTTTCTCATTATGGATCCTTGATTATCACTACTACTATTGTTTTTAATACCTAAATGAATAATTTTATTCTTGGTGAAATCCCCATTTGGATTTCACCAAATCAAATCCAATAATTAATACAAAACCCCTATTGTATATTGTTCCATTTGGTAATTTTAGAAAAATCCAAAATGTCTTCTTCCCCAACTGCTTGTTAACAATGATAAAGAGCCCCAAATAGTGTCCTGGCACCTAGAAAAGATTCCAGTTTTATGTGATTGCATACTACAAGGGCCCTGGTTGGGCTTTGGTTATCTGGGAGCCCTCTCCACAAATTAACACCACAACTTTTCTTGTCACAATCAGCATTTGCGTTGTCAAGACCTTCAACTCACGGGGCATGGTGGGTTGCAGCAAAGAGCCTTTCCTACAAAGCTGCATTTCTAGACTGACTGACCCAGGGACACCATGAAGTTGACCTTGGCATGGTCAAGAAGGTTGCCTGAGATTATGATCCTACAAGAGCTTCCTGGGGAGGAAAAAAGGATCCTGTCTGTCTCAGTCTGGTCATGGGGAAGTGGCTAAACCCATGGTCCATAGATTTCTAAAATTCCAAGGTAGAGAGGCCTCGGGTACTGTGCTGAGTATTTCACAAGCCCCCATGTGTTCACACAATAGAAATGGGGCTCCAAAAGGGAAGGTGACTTCTCAGGATCACACCACTACTACCCAGTTATCTGAGAAGACAACCTTTGAATTACACAGACCTCAACTCAACCTGTAGCTTCACCACTCAATAGGTGTGTGGCCCTGAACCTTAAGATTCTTAAACTCTCTAGACTTCAGAAATTGCAACTGTAATATCTGATTTTATTATCTAAAATTGATGATAATGGTTCCTTTCCCCCAGGATTTTTGAAATGATTAAATAAAATGAGCACCATATGAAACACTCAGTCTGGTGCCTTTACCAATGAAGGGAAGCTATGATTACTAAAATAGGTAGCAGAACCAGGGTTAGAGCTCAGTCCAGGTCAAGTCTCTTTCTGCTATGATATTCATTAAAAACAGGGCACTCAATTTACACAAAACAGAGGAATGCGAGCAGTAATTTCATCTTTCTCTCAACGATTACACAGGCTCAGAGGATAGCAGGGTCTTTTCTGAGCATCACTGCCTGGATCCCGAGACACCATCCCTACTGCATATCATATGTAACTCAATGTTTCTTTTACACAACTCTTGTAAGTACTGTGGCAAGGGGTCCTAGAGAGGGAAGCTACTCTTGGCTGCATTTGAGTGAAAACAGAGACCCAAAGAATTGGAAAAGAAGACAGAGGACGCTTTGCTTCCTAGGTACGTATACCCTGGAGCTCTTCTATGTTCAGATGGACACAAAAATCTAATGCAATATGAAAGACTGAAAACTTAGACTACATTTTTCTGCCCTGGCAATAGTGGAATGATTCTTTCATTAATATTGATCAAAATCATGTTCCCTGGCCTCAAATAGTCAAGAGAAGTTACAAAGGAAACGGTACTCTAGCAATGGGGTTCTAATCCTTAGCTGAACATTGGAATCGTCTGGCAGCTTTGTAAGATACCAGACTACTGCCTCTACCCCAGAATCACTAAATCTAATTCACTGGGGATGGAGCACTGCCTGGCCTTATTATTTTTCAAATGCTCCCAGATGATTCTAACATTCAACCTGTTATTCTAAAATTAGGACTCTAAAATTGAGAAATAATTTACAGAACTAACACTGCCATTTAAAATAAGACATTTTGAATCTGTATTTCTTTTGCTATTGCTGCTATAACAAATTACCATAAACTTAGTTGGTTAAATCTATACAAGTTCATTATCTTACACTTCTATACTCCAAAAATCCAAAATGGGTCTTACTAGACTAAAATCAGTGTTGGCAAGGCTATGTTGCTTCTGGAGGCTCTATGGAATAATTTCTTTACGTTTTCTTCTTCTACAAGCCCCTGAATTCCTTGGCACGTAGTCCCTTCCTGCGTCTTCAAAGCCAGTAGCATATCTTCATATCTCTTTCTCTTCCATTGTCACGATTGTCACATTTCCTTCTTATACTCTCATCAGGACACTTGTAATTACATTGGGCCCACCCAAATAATCTCTCCAACTCTAGATCTGCCAAGTCCCTTTTGCCATGTAAGGCAAAGTGTTCCCAGGTTCTGAGGAGTAGGATGTGGACATTTTGTAGGTATCCATTATTCTCTTGTGCACAGGACATTTTAAGAATGAGAGAAATGGTAGCAGGGATAATCAAAAGGAAACCACCTTCAGCCATGTAAATGGGTCAATTTTAAAAACAGTCTAAGCCCTGAGAATGAGGCTTCTGGGATTTTCCCTATCACCTGGAATATAGTGAAGAGATTTTAGGCAAGAATTTCATATTGATTCTCTCTGATACACCCTATCTCTCTTCTCGGGTAAGTCCTATTCCCAAAAAGATGTTCGATTTTCCTGCAGGCCACCTGATAAGGGCCTTAAAGCTTTTAAAAGTAGATCTAGGGAAAATCCAGAAAATTATGGTTTCCCCACTTTTATTAAGTAAATCATCATTTATAATTAAAAAAAAAAAGAAAGAAAAGAAAAACCCTAATTATATTAAAGAACAGCGACTCACTTTTTTCTGTATCTGGGACACATAGGCACATATTCCAAGATTGACAATGTCCTCCCACTGAAATCCTCTTTAAAAAGGAAAGGGAAACTTGCTATTCTCCCTCTCATCATCCACAAGAATAAAGTCCTCTAACAGGTGTCATGATGCAGAAATCTTTTTTGGAAATTCTCCAGGATGAGTTTTGCATTTTCCCCACCATTTCTAATCACCCTGTAGATGAGGGAATCCTCTTCCTCATAGAGTCCCACCTTGAACTACTTGGGATTTGCGAAGGAGATACTTTGATAGATTACAAATTGTTTTCAAGAGTTGACCTAGACATAACATCACCACTTCCTGATTATATTGATATGTGTTTCTATTATTTGCTTATTTGCGCCTCCAGGAACAATTCTTTTTTGTTGTTTTACTGTAAACAACATTGCAAGGTCTCTGTATTAAATCATAATTATTTACCCATGCAGTTCATGCACCTTTGTCCCTGGGGAATCTGGTGACGTGAATGTACAGGAACATCAGGGTATTTCTCACCAACAGTTTCCTGTTATTGATATGCTTTTGTTTAGTTGTGATCTTTTTTTTAACTCATTCAGTTTCTCAAGGGAAAAATAAATAGGCACGTGACAATTATCACAGTCATGGGATCTCTTCTGGGGACCTCACAAATGTGTTTTCATCATGGCCTGGGCCCTCTGGCAAGGCCACACGGGGGAATTGTGTAGAAGGACAATTGGATATCATTCATTTGTTCTCTCAGTTTTCCCATGTGAGTCCCAGATAGCTACTCGGTGAATGCACATGACATAATGTCAAGGAAACTGCATATCTTGAAAGAGATGTGTTCTAAAATTTTAAATTTTAAAAAATACAAGCGATTTATTAATGACATAATTGACTTTTCTGAATTCAAGTTTTGATTTTTTCATCTGCCAATTAACTATGTTGATTGGAATTCTCATGAGATTAAGGGTTCTTGCCAACTGAAACAGAAGACAGTACTATTACTAAATTGAGGCTTTTCAAAACTTAGATGTATTATGTACCTAGATTTTTCAGTCTTTCTGTATCATTACTTAAACACACATTCATTGTGGTTTTCAATGTCTGTTTTTCAATGTAAAATGAAAATCCTTATCCTCAAAAGCATTCAGGAAATCATGGCTATTTTAAAAAATATTCTCTTTTCTCTATCAATATGCCATAAAATATGAGCTAAAGACTGGCATGTGCCAATAACATTCTAGAACTATGCTATCTATGATGGTAGCCACCAGACACCTGCAGTTTTTTGAATTTAAATTAATTAAAATTAAATAATAGCAAAAATCCATTTCTTTGTTATGCTGCCCACATTTCAAGTCTCAATGGGCACTTGTAGCTAGAGGCTATCCCAAAGACAGCACTTTCATCCAGTGTCCTCAGCATTACACTACCTTCTACAGTATAGTGAGGCATTAACATCCAGTAAACAGAAAGTTAATATCTTTCAAGATAAACTTTTTGTGGTAGAAATTGCTGCTAAACTTTTACTATATTTGAAGAGTTTTCACGTTTATATTTCCTACAATGAGAGCAACCCTCTTAAACTTAACATCTCTTCTCATTTCTCTGGCCCCTTCAATTTTTGTTCCTGTTAGAGACAAATTCACAAAGTATAATAGATCTGGTAAACATGAAAAATGAAATAGGACTGTAAAAATTTTTGTGATATTGTATCCTGCAGGAATGGTGCTCACTAGAGCAGTCTGAAAGTTTGCCTGGTACTAATTTATTTTCCTTTCCCACTCCTTTAAAACTTTAAACACGTGCAGGTTCAGGTGGTCAGGTGGGCATCATAGCATGTAAACATGGAGGTTGATTTTTGAAAATTACCTTCATGATTAGTTCATCTTTAGTATTAAGGCTCTTCCTTCCATAATCTCCCAAATTTTATTATTCTCTTCCCCCGCCCCAGACTTTCTCCAGCTTGGTAGTTCCTTAAATATGCTAAAAAGAAAACTGGAGAACATTCTTCAGCTCAGATTTTGAATCCAGATCTACCACTTACCATGAGCCAGATGACTTCTCTGAGCACTGACTTCTCACACCCACAAAATGTGGGGTGCTGCTGAGAACACTCACTCCACAAGGATGCTAAGCAGGCCCACTTGTAGAGCACAGTAGAAGGCAAGTGGCAATTGTCAACAGTTAGTCTACATTCTTGGCCATATGTGAGGCCCAGAGGGCCTTAGCACCTAGGAGTCACAGGGAAGGAGAAATCACATGCCAATGTATGGAAAAATTAAGGAAAACCGAACTTCTTAACTCATTGTCAGCTCTAGGATGCTCTATCAACATTTATGACGTTGTTTTAGAGATGAAGAATCAGCGCTCAACATGGAAATACTTGCCCAAGACCACACAAGTCTTGGCCATTCATGGCCACTGAACACTGAACATTGAAATTCCTCATTAGAAATGACCATAATCTAATTACTAAACTCATCTAATCTGAGAACTATTTTCAAAACTCTGTTCAATAAGAAGTAATATAAAATGTATATATAACAAAATAAAGTCACAGCATAACAAGAAAGAACAGAGAAAAACATTTATCTAAAGGGATTATTTTAAATTTATAGATATTTGGTTCTGGTTCTCCACTTATACCTCACTAGAAGAATCTTCAAGCAGAGAGAAAAATAGATTTCTTCTATCCCTTTTGTACGTAGACACTTCAGATTTAGTTCTAGGGAGAAGGATTTCCCTGTTGAGGAAAGAATGTTTATTTTCAAGTTTTCAACACGGGTCTCCTGCCAAGACTCTACCAGCCAAAGAGGTGCATACAGCAAAATCTCAGATCAGGCTTCAAGGAAGCTTCTGCAGCTCCCTTCTAGTATTTAGAGATTTACATTGCCAGGGTGAAGGTCAAGCTCTGACATGTTCTTAGAGCCCAGTTCTCTGTTACATAGCTGAATGGGACATTGCTCTGTAGTTTCTTTCTCTTTTCCAATGTAACATCTCTTCATCTGGAAGTAATTAGTCTTGCCTTTCCTCAGTTTCTTCATCTGCAAGATGCCTCTCTCACAAAAGACGTCGTGACGGCTGCATCCATTACCCCAATTACAGTGCCAGCACAGTGCTTGGCACCTGGTGAATGTGCAATAAATAGAAGTCAATCCAATTAACAAGCATGTACTGAATGGGCACAACCCAGCTAGCAGTGATAAATAAAGGGATCTCCGCTCTAGAGCTGTTTGTACTCTCGAAGGGGGATAAAGCACAAACAAGTATAATCCAAAGCAGAATGTGCCAAGTGCCCTGGAAGGTAACAAACAAATTTCCGTGGAATCACAAGGAAGAAGAGAGTGTTTGGGACTAGGAGTGCTCTCATGGTTTTATGGGGGAAGTGGCATTGGCTCCGTTTTTTAAAAGGTCATAAAGATGTCTGTGATGTAAATGGGGAAGAAAGGCATTTTAAGAGGATACAACAGAAGGAGAAAACCATGGAAGGCAAAGTGAGAGGGTTTTAGGAAATGGGGTGGGGCTGAGAATTTAAAAAGGGCTATGCATAAGAAGGACTATGAGAGGTCAGTCTGGAAGGGAAGGCATGGGCAAGGTTGTAAAAGCCTTGAGTGCCATACAGAGTTTAGACCTTGAGACTGCAATGGACCTCTTCTTTTCCCTGTCATTGCATTCATAGTAAATAACAATGTCCATACTGGGATAATTGGATGAGACTGCCTTTGACTGAAGGCCACAGTCTGGAGCTGCCCCAAAGGTCAAGGCATGAATATCACAGCACATATGTTACCCCTCTGTGGCACACCTGGATCCCATGGCATGTGGTGGTGGGGGCAGAAACACTGCGCTCATCAATGAGGACAAGGAAGGATTTTTGAACTGAGATGTTTCAGCCCAGAACTTCCTAGTTAGTTGTCAACATTCCAAACCATAAGTACGAGTGTCAGCTGAAGTCCAGAAAGCGGTGGATGTCTACAGAGAAAAAGATATGATTATGCATTGGACTTTTGTTTAGTCTTCTATTTACAAAGCTAATTGTTTAAATAAGGGTGCCTGACTTAATGATATATTTGAATACATAGAAGTTCCATTTATTTATATCCAGTTTCCTGATGGGAAATGCAAGGCTTATGAAATTGAAACATGAGTGTAAAAATCAGAAACCACACGGGTGTAAATCCAGGCACGGGTGCTCAAAAAGGTAGCCAGACTTAAGAATCACTGAGCAAAACCCTTTATTAGGATTGGCGACTCATGGGCCAAATTCATCTATGCTGCCAGACCCAGCAGGCAAAAGAGTGGGCAAGGGAAGTGGTGGGCAGGAGAAAATGTCACTCAGGGAAAATGGCGCTGGACCTCCCCTGGGCAGCTGCTTTATAGTTTAGGGAAATTAGAGAAGTTGATGGTGTTGGCCTTTCAGAGATTGACTGGCGGATCTATCAATCTTTTGGAGCTTGTCTGCCAGCATCTTGATTGGCTGTTCTTTTGATGGGCAAGCTGCCTGGCCCTACCCCTTAGCCAGCTGCCATGGCCTCGTGTTTGAAGCCACGTCCCCAGCTGGTGGCTGCGGAGATACCTAATAATGAGCATATATCTGAATGGTCTAAATCAAATCATCACTCTTTCAGAAAAAGAACGTTACAGAAATAAACTTGGACCTTCTTTGTCCAAACTGCACTGCAAACGTTTTCTTAAGTTTGATTCTTTGGCTATAACATGCAGTCTCAATTTTTCTGACAATTCTCTTTAGGGAAACTTAAAATTTGTACACAAAACTGAAGGTTATAAAGGAAAAAACCTTTTACCTAGTCTGAAAGAAACACTCAAGCTTTGCTTTTCTGATCCTTTCAGTGTTTAGTAACTAGGCTATTCAAAGGTTTTCCAGAATTCCTGTCCATATATTCAGTCATTTCATCTCTTTTTCTTTATAATGTTCCATTGGCATCTCATAGGAAGATCTGTCATACATAAATTTAATAAGTACAAAAAAGAAAGCAGAGCTGGACCCAAAATTAAAGCAGGCAGTCATATTTTATTTTTGTCTGTATGTCATCTTTAATGATGCTAATGAAAACTAAGTTAAGATATTAATACAGAAAGAGAGAAAATTTATATGATAATTTCTCCTTATCATGCTTTGGGAGTTAGGATTAAGCAAAGATGAATTCTTACTTAGACAATGCTATCCTTCATTATTTTATCTCAGACATCAAAGATACTTTTAAATGGGCTTGAACTGTTAGAAAAATAAGAATTGTCAGATTATCTCAGCAAAAATGCTAAATACACCAGGTAAAAATGCAAGATGTACACATGTATATATTCACACATATGCATATATAAATGTGCATGATAGAGATACACTGGAGGCAGCTTCCATGGGCTCATGAAAGACAGGATATGTATCTCTTCCCAAATCCAAGTCCAGCAAGATCAGACTGGTAACTGGAAATTATTGTTGATGAAATATTTATAACATAGAGATCAGCAGAGAGCTGATTATTAGACATTTACCTATATACACACTAAGTGTATGTATACCTATATACATATGTATACATATTTTTATGTTTTGAAGTCAAATAGGGTGAGAACAGATGAAGAATACAAGGAAAGAGTTTTCATTATCAAGAAAACAACATTGCTTAGCAGTGACAAGGAGAGTGGCAGAGTACACCACGTCCTCTGGGAACTGAATCATGGACTGTGGCCAGGGTGGAAAGCATGTGAGGAAGAGGGTAGGAGGTGGGTCTGGTAAGGCTCCTGAATGTAATAGACTTTTAAGCTTTGCTAAGAATTCTGTTAGTACTGGTGATCCTAAGACTTTCATCAGCAGTATAAATAACGTTATCTAATATGTGTTTTGTAAAAATGAAGAATGAATGGCAGGACTAAGATTGGAGGCAGTAAAACCAGTTAGGGAGCTATTTCCCCAGCCCATATCTGAAATGGTGGAAGCTGAACCAGGCAGTAGCAGCGAGGGAGAGAAAGGCACAGCATTGAGAGTGATTTTAGCTTTATGATATGGAGCATAAGGGGGAAAAGAAATAAGAAAAATATCGTGCAGAATATGAGATGACTAGTTTTGGAAGGGAGTTAAGAAATTAGTTTGAATGTAATTAAAGACTAATATGCATTAGGGGATTTTAGACATCTACTATAGACCACACAATTGTGTGATCCTATTTCAACACCATAGAAGTTAATACCAACAACATCTAAATCTATGTACTTAAAGATCTTGAGTAGGAGTTGATCCCTTGTTGACACTCTGGCGGGGCATTCAACTGGGTGTTTGCAGTATTAGATGTATGAATCAGAGTCAGGGCTAAATTTGTGGAACTGGAAAGAATTACTTTGTTTTGTTCTGCTTCTTAAAATTGATGTACCATGAAATCCCAGGCAAATAAGGAAGGAAGTGGAAACGTGCAAAACTAGTGGATTTGTGACTGAAGATTCCAGTCCAGCTTAAGAGTACTGGTGTGTGAATCATTGGGCAGATTGAAAGGAGGGAAGGTTGTAATCAGGAGCAAAATATATGAAATAGTGATTTATAAAGGTAGAATAGCTTTGAGTGATTGTGGTCCAAAGTAGACAGTGGATTTACTAGTAAAGAGAAGGCAAAAAGGCATTGTAAATAAGGAAGTTGTGGAGCCAAGGGGCCCTGGGATTGGATGGCTTGTCCACATGGTTATCAAGTACTCCAGGATGACAATTTAACAGGTAGTCTACAAGTCAAGCATCCAAGTCATCAGCCACTAGGATGGAGATGGTAACCAGTAAGGAGGGAGAAATGGCAACATACTTGAATGGCATTAACCTTAAAGGTACTGGGTTTTTGCTTCATTCTCACAAGCTTAAGAGGAGTACTCTAGGGCATCAGATTGCCAAGATTGGAAGGTGGTTAGAACCCCTAAATTGCCTGTAGAATTCTAGAGTCATTCTCAAAGTGATTTTTTAAGCTGCTAATTTTTTTGTGGTTTCTTCTGCATTTTAGGATACTGCTTCTGGTTATGATGGATTCACCCATCATAAAATTAGTTTCTTCTCTGAGTTATACCTATTAAAACCCTACTCATCCTAAGGACAGCAAGGTAACTTTGCTGATGATTTGGGAGTTGTTTGAAGATGCTAGGGAACTTGTTTATCATGAAGCAAGACAAAGAACTGAACAACTGTACAACTGTAAATTACAGCACAGCTTTCCTTGTACTTGAAGTGTCCCCTGTTGGAGAATTAGCCTAGTATCGGTGAGGTGAGATTAAGTGACAACACCCCCTCCAGAAAACAAATTCATTTTTCATGCAGAAGGAATTATTTTTTTCTAATACCTTAATATCAGTACCTTCAAGCTATAGGGATCCCATCCTTTTACACTGACTGATTCTTCCCTAAGGGAAGTTCTGGTGTCAGATATTACAATATCTTGTTCTACACCACTAATCTCATTTACTACCTCTTATCACTTTTTTAATCGAAGACATCTTTATATCAGAGCCAGCAGGAAAAATCCTCCAGTGCAGTCAGCCAGCATGCTCAGGTGATGCCATGGGCTAGAAACAAGCCAAAATGTACTAGAAAGATCATAAAGCCTTTACAAGTCTGTCAGTCATGCTATATCTCTCAGAGTTATCTGTTCAGCTTGCTATAATATTTACCAGTGCCACTGAGTAAAAATAAACTAGCTACTGCTGTCACAGTTGACTTGACAGAGGTCACTGCTTGTACTGAATGAAAGATAAGTATAAGCAGGCTTGGCAAGGGACAATCCAGTGTCCTAGGAGTGGAGGTGTACTAACTGCAACAAGGGCCCACCATATTGAATGGTGGCACACAATTTCAGCTATCTTACTCATTCATGTTAACTATATCAAAATTCCCAAAACTGGATGATTCATAATGAAATAGAAACTTATCTTCTCACAGTTCTAGAGGCTGGGAAGTCCAAGATTATGGCATTAGCAGATTCAGTGTCTGGTGAAGGCTACTCTGTGATTCCAAAATGGTGCCTTATTGCTATGTCTTCATATGCCAAAGGTATCCTTACGTGACAGTAGAAATAAAAGGACAAAGGACTGACCAGTTCCCGCAAATCCTATGTAAGGGTACTCAACCCATGCATGAGGATTCTTATCCTCATGACTCAATTTGAAAGATCACCTTTTAATAATATCATACTGGGTCTTCAGTTCCAACACATAAATTTGCAGAGACACATACATTTCAACAATAGCACCAATCAAATCCCTTCTTTGGGCAATTAAATGCTAGAATCAACCAAAAGAAAGTAAATGTGAAATGGCTTTCATTTAATTTTGGCAATATTTAACCTAACTACACTATTGCCTTCCTTTCCTACCACCAACCTGAATCTTCTGTCTTTCTAACCTATTTTTTTTTCTGTTCATTTGAAGGTAGCCTCTCATAATTCAAATAGAAGACAACAAAGTGCAGACATATGAATTGAGTGAATACTCCAATAATCAGATCCATCAGTCAATGATTTTAACTATATCTCTGCTCTATGGGCAGCAGATGTTTGAAGATACCTTCCCTGAACACGTGATGTCAGGATCTTTAGGCAACACCTCCTGTTCATTATCTCAAATCCTCTCCACCCTCTCTTATTTCAACCTCTGTAGAAGTTCATGAGATACAGCTTTAAGCACTTCCCCTCACAGCAGTGTTAAGAACTTCTTACTTTATCCTCTGGAGCTTCTCCAGCATTGTGAAGTTGGATGTAGAAGGGAGGAATTACAACCTGGAAATATACGAGAGTTTACCTTCAGAGAGTCTCCTTTAATTAATAAGTAATGGAGTTAACGGATATGCGTTCCATTCTGTCACCTTCCAGGAGTACTGTTCTGAAACATACTTCATAAAGTTTCTAAGAAGGGCTGTGGATGGAACACCAGTTGCCCCAAGCTGTGGTCAATTTGATAACACATTCTAAAATTGCCTTTTCCTGATCCTTGTTTTCTTTTCTCCATCTTCTCCCTACTCCCCAGAACCATTTCCTTAATAAATACCTGCACACAAGACTATCTCAGGCTCTGCTTTTGGGGGGACACAGGCCATTCTGTAGATTGTAGGACAAAACATTATGCCAAATAATCATTTGTTTTAGGGTGAGAGTTTTGCCTTCTCTAATGTGAAGATTTCCTATGTAAAATGTTCTCCTCAATGAATGGGTAGTATGTTGGCAAGCTGCTGGAACCAGTACTGTTAACGCCGACTTTGTCCACAAAATTTGAGTGATTGGTAACAAGCTAAATAATCAGAGACACTTTGAATAAGTGCATCTTTGTTTTTCCATATGTGAGTGAACTTTTAAATTGATCCTCCCTACTCTCTTCTCTTTCCCTCCTTCCTGCTTTTCTACTTTTGGGTCATTTGTTTGTTTGTTTCTTTGTTTCTACAAGAGAGAGAACCTATACCTTATACCTGTATATTTTGTAAAGAACTACAAAAGAGAAATTCAAAGGTTCTAAACACATAGAAATGATAGATGTCTGGGGAGACAGAAAAGCTAGTTACCCTGATTTGATCATTGTATGTTGCATATGTGTATTGAATTATATCACTACATGCCATATATAAGCATGTTGTCCATTAAAAATTAAAAAATTTTAAAAATATTAAGTTACAAATATCACTTTCCAAATTTGTCTAACATAATATTTTGCATTCTTTTATTTTTAAGCTTTTTAATAAGATTTTGCTTTAAGGTATTACGTTTGAAAGCAGATTTGTCTTTTGTCATCTAATCAAATAATTTTAATAGAGGAAGAGGGCACCTATTTAAATTTTTTATAATTACTGACATATTTAAATTTATTTCTCCCTCTACCTTTTACAAGTTCTATAACAGAAGGCAGGATCAATAAAAAAAAGGATAGTAAAGTTTCCTTTATTCATTCTCCTTTTCTAAGTTTTGAAGTTATGGGCTATATTTCTATTTTCTGTGGTTATCTTTATATATGTTTTATAAATTAATTCAATTTTTCTTACTTCTTCAGAACAAATGAAAAGATTTCAACATGGTTTATCACCTACTGTAATATTGTTATAAAGTTTAGCTTTACCTCTTTTAAACAAATGTACACATACAAACATACAATTAATGACTCTTTTCATATAAAATTTTAATCCAATTTATCAAATTAAAAATTTATTTGTGTTCCAATTGTATCTGTAATTCTATTTATTTTTCTTTGCCTTTTGAGAAAGTACATTCAACAACAGTTCTTTCACTGTAAACTCCTTTAGTCTTCATTTTCACATCTGGAGATGTCATTAGTTTCCTCTCATTCTTAAATGACGATTCATCTAGGTATAAAAAGTCTTGTTGACAGACATTTTCCATTTACAGTGAGGATATTGTTCCAGTTTCTACTGGCATCTATTGTTGTCATAAGAAATATGCTGTTAGACCAATAACTATTCCAAACCAATTGCTGTTCCTTTGAGTGTAATCTGTCATTTGTCTCTTTAAAATCCTATAGTTTCACCATGATGTATCTAAATCTAAATTTTTACCCTTTAAAGTACATTTTCAATATGAGAATTCAGTCGTCTTTAATTCACACCTTAATTATTTATTTACTGTTTCTCTATATTCCTGCTTGATCTTTTCTTCTAGTATGCCAATGAAAGAAAGACTGAGAGTCTTTCATGTGGCTCTCCACTACTTATTAAGGTTTTGTCTCCATATGCTTCATTATGGTTGAATTTCCAAGAACCATTATTTCAAGAACAATCTGTTTCTGAATCCAATCCAGGGTTTACCTCACTTCCTGAATAGTTTCTTTAATAATTACATTTTGTATTTCCAAAATTTTAACTGATTCTCTTTCGTAATTCTCAGTTCTTAACATATTTCTCTTTGCATGCATGTGTATATTTCTGTGTAAAAATTTAAGTCTATTCAGGGTGCTTGTGTTCTATAAAATTAATTTAAATTTTAGAAAGTTCATGGTCCAACTGTTGATTTGATTGGATGGTTTTGATGGTCTTTCTTCACATGTAGTTTGGAATTCTGGTATGCAACACATATTTTTTTTTAAAGATAGAGGGAGGGAGAGAGAGACATGATCAATGTTATTTAGTTTTTCACGTTGCTTTTGTTGCTTGGACACTTTGTGGTGTACATGGTGCTGGGGTTTGAAATTGCATCCTGGCACATGCCAGACAAGCACTGCAACCACTGAGCAAATGCTTCAACCCTGCAACTCATATTTTTAAGTGAAAGTTTGGAGATTATGTTTTTGTGATTTGTTTTGTTTTCTCTCTTTCTCTTTCTCCTGTGTGTAACATTCTCTAGTAATGATTTTGTAGTTGACTCCATCAGGTGCCACCAGTCCTGCACAGAAACTAGCAGGTCAGGGATGTGCTTTATAGAGACTGCAGATCGATCTGGTTAGCAAAGGCACAGTTTAATTCATGGAACTATATTAGCAGGTTTTCCCCAGTTCCAAAGCTTTCTTGAACCAGAGAATCATAGGTTTCAACCTCATTTTACACATGTAGAAGTCTACCCTGTCCTTTCACTCCAAGTGATTCTAATTATTATTCTCTGCTTCACGCAATTTTATACTTTTTCATTTATTTTAATTTGTTTCCCTTTTGCCTCACTATCCTTGCAGAAGCCAAACCTCTAGTTCCAACCCAGGGCTCAGCAGGCTATAGCTTTAGCCCTACTTTCCACATTCAACTGTCTTCCCTTTCATGAAGATTGTTCATAGGGACGTTTATCTTGTTTTGTTTTGTTTTTAATGTCATAATCTTTTCTATTTTCTCAAAATATGTATTTATAACAAAAGGAATTACTTAAACTTGAACCTATTGAGCCCTTTCAACAGTAGTTTTCACCACATTTATATTAAACAACAACAAAAAAGCATATTTGCATTTTTTTCAGAAAGTAACAAATTCCTCTTAAATCTTAGTGCTACTAGAAGAAATATGAAATGAGAACTCATTTTAAATTGTAGATGGTAACTTTGTAATTTGGATTTTTGGAATGTTTTTCTTCTGTTAAAGTTTTTGTTGTCTCTGGAAAGATTCCTTATATGTTGGTGGTAATGTGGTTACATAGCAATTTTTGTTCTGGACTATTAAGTTATAAATATATCGTATTTAAAAACATTCAAACGCAATATCTTAAAAACCATTCTAGCAATACACTGTTTATGGACTAAATAATAGGCTGAAAATTGTAAGTATAAAGTTAATGACTAGTTTTGAGAACCACAAAAATGTATGCCAAATTTCCAATTAAATTGTAGGATCAAAAATTCAAAATATATCTAACTATGGATAATTTGGCCAATTTTTTCTAATGTACTCATTCCTTTGGTAAAACTCCATCGGAGAAAATTTTAATGTACTCAAAAGAAATGTGAAAAGTATTTATCTTTCTATTTGATACTAAACATATTTTAAGATTTTACTCTTTTATTTTCCTTCTTTCACATTTTTGCAAAGTTAAAATAAAACACTCTAAATCAAATAGTGGAATTTGGAGCTAGTGGCATCTTTTTTTTTTTTTTTAAGAGAGAGGGACAGTGAGATAGAGAGAAAGAGAAAGACAGAATCAATTTTTATTCAGTTTTTCACATGGCTTTTGTTGCTCAGACATTTCGTTGTGTACGTGGTGTTGGGGTTTGAACCCATGTACTTGTGCATGCAAAGCAAGCGCTGTAACCACCAGGCCACTGCTCCTGGTCTCTCTTTTTTTTTTTTTTTTTTAAATGAAGAACTCTATTTTCCCCTAAGATTACTGCTTTCTTTGCTATGGCTGGCTGCACACTGTCCTCCCTAATCTGGAATCTTATTAAGAAGATTCTGATTTTTTGTGTATATCCAATAAAAATTAGCAAAACATGTTGAAGATTACTGAGAATATCAGGAATGGGGAGATCTGCAGTCATGAAGCATCCCCAACTCATGTTTCTTCAGTAGTCCTGAATGTTAGGCCATCTTACCCCAGCACACCTCCTCTTTGGGTCTGTTCCTTAATGGGTCTGCTAGCCCAGAACCACCTTTCTTCCTTCCTCTCTTCCTTCCTTCCTTCCTTTTTTCTTTCTCTTTCTTTTATTAAGGCTTTATGATTATACATAGTAGTTGGGTTCATCCCCAGAAATTTGTTCATGCATGGAAATCAATTTTGGTTCATGATCTGCATTTCTACAAATACTATAACTACATAGTGTAAGAGGGCCCACCTACAGATCTCTGCCTTCTCAGTAGATGGACCACTTCCAGCAACCAAAGATTTCTCCAGAGGGATGGTATCTTCTAGCAATCACCATGCAATTATAGATATGCCATTTAACTCCCCACTAGAGCCCTGGGCTAAAGACCTTTGTCCCAGACCATCTTAAAGCCTGATGTAAAGCTCCAAAAGGTATTATTAAGGACTATTAAATTCTCTCAAAGTGGAAGAGTATTATATAGTAATTTGCATTTATCCAGTTCTGGATATAATAAATTACCCTGCCAGTTATGGATATGAGATCATCTTCTCCGTAATAAATAGCCCAATAACTCAAATTTCCTGCCCCTACTATTCATAATCCTCGTTGTTTCATTCCTGAAGTCTAGTTACCCTGGGAAAGTTTAGAGAAAACTTTGTCACCTGTCATTTTGTGTCTTCTACATTAGTATACATGGATGTAATCGAATTCATCAGTAGATAAGCGTATGCAGAACTGAACTTCTCTCATGTCTCCTGAAATGGAGGTGTTGCCTTCAAGCCCTCTTTATAAAATAACTTTTCTATTTTTACCATTTGGACACTTTGGATTTTCCATCCAGAGTTTCTTTTACTTGGCTTTAAATTAAATTTAAGTAGTCTTGATGGAATTGTGGTGCCTTTTCTCTGTCTGGTTCCTGTCTATTGTTTGCCAAGAGCACATGGATACAGTGGTGAACTATTGCAATACCCAGGAGATACACAACCCTGAAAAATATTTTTTGATTGTGCCTAAATAGCAAATAGCAATGGATTCCCCAGCCATTTTCCTACCATCTCAGGAGCTGCTTTTAAATATGAAAAGTTATTTCCGTTTTGGTTTTTTTTCCTCTTCATATTAATAAAAACCCAAGGACCTGAGCTGTGATGAACTACCTATGGAATTTCCTTTTAGTTTATTTTTTTCCTCAAATTCATGATATTATATTTCACTTCCGTCTTGATTTTTTTTCTCAGAAATATTTTTATCTTCTTTATAGTTTAATCCAAACAAGTAATAGGCCTGCTCCCTGGAGATATGAGGCTTGATTTGGCAAAAGACACTTCTGGAGGTTTAATCCAAATGGCAAAAGAACAATCACCAGGCAAATAGATTACAAAGGTCATTCTCCCAACTGATGAATTACACAAAGGTGCCCCCTTCAGGCAGAGGTGTTGCAAAAAAATGGTAACCATGCCAAGCAAATGATCACAAAGAGGCAGCTGTTGCAGACCCACTGAGGCATATTTGGTCTGTAATGAAAACCCTATGGCCCTCCAGGCTGGACATTTGTCTCAGCATGAGTTCCCTGGGAAGCCAGTTGTTGTAGTTTGGATCTTGAACATCCCTTCAAAGGCCCTGTGTTAAAGGCCTGGTCTCTAGTCTATGGTGCTATTGGAAGTAGTGGAACATTTAAGAGGTGGGAACTAACAGGAAGTTAGGTCACCGGAAGTGTGCCCTCCAAGAGGATATTGGAAACCTAAACTCTTCTTCTCTCCTTCTCTCCCTCCCTCTCTCTCTCTCTCTCTCTCTCCCTCAACCCTCCACCCCCAATCCCAACTTTCTAGGCACTGTGAGGTCAACAGGCCTCCTCCACAATGTGCAACTGCCATTATGTACCATGCCACCAACAGGCCAAAGCTACAGGGCTAAATGACCATAGACTGAAACCTCTACAACTGTGGGTCAAAATAAACTTTCCTCCTTTTAAATTAATTATCTCTGACATTTTTTCACAATCACAGAAAGCAGATTAACACACCTATTCTGAGGTGAACATGGGCAAGCTGGTGTTTGTTGGGAAGTGCTCTTATAGCAACACCTGTGGAATAGACTGGAAGAAGAGGAAAGGAACGGGATTGGGGAGATGTACAAGGTGAGCTGTGATGCAGTCTTCGTAGGGCCCTCAGGGGACCCTGCTGGGAGTTCTAAAGCTGAGAAGACCATTCAGAGACATTCTGAGTTGGGACACAGGGACTGGGCCTTTAGACTCCCATGTTGGTTAGTCTTTGGATGCAAGTAGCTCTGTAGACTCTTTCCAGCAGACACAATCCTAAAAGGGCAACCGAGGGCATCTGTCTGAAAATGAGTAAGTCCTTCGTTCCTGAAGGGTCACTGGTCAGAGAGTGGGAGCCTCCACTGCAGAGCTACATAAACATATCCACTCTTTTTAGCTTTGGATGGCACTGCCTCTCAGGACTCTCCATATTAGCATGCTTCTTGCCTCCCAGAGCCATGACTATCACTGAGATGTGTCAGCATCACAGCAAGCAAGACAGCCTCGATATATACATGCTCAATGCTGAGTGAACACCAAGACCCACAACAAAAGTGCCCCTGAGAGAAACCACAGCCGAGTGTGGGGACCCTGACTTGAAAACTCAAAACCAATAATTCACAGCCTGTATCTTGGAAACATAAAGGAAGAATGAAACTCAAATCTTAAGTCCCTTGGCCAGGAGGAATTCTGGGGATGGGCAGGATTTCCCATTTTTCTAGTGGGGAACTAAAGAGACAATCATTTCAAAAAGGAGCAGGTGAGAAGGAAGATAGAAAAGAGAAAACAATCCTGCTTGGCCATTAAGAGCAAAATTTCCTGGGTTAGATCCTCATACCTGATGTGGAGAAAGGCCTCAGAGACAGTACCGGGATGGCAGCAGAAAGGAGAGGTTCATACTCAGGAACCTCAGTCCTGTGGCCAGAATGAAGTTTCATGTTTCAGAGGCTGAGTCTCCAGGCTACCACATCAACATCAAATGTTTAGGACAATAATAGTAGAAGCCCCTAGAAGCAGCCCAGGTGCTAAGAAACACTTGAGGTTCAGTATTTTACAAAATACTGTATTTTATGGAAAAAGCAGTATTTTTTTATTTTATTGAGGAGTTGAGTTGTTGTACAATCTTAAATGCATATGTAGTAACAATATCCCTGATCCTAATCCAGAATCACCCCCACATCACCCACACCCCAGTCTCCTCACTCTTCTATATTCCCCCCTATCATGATCCATAAGAAGCAGTACTTCATGGATCATGAAACCCCAGGTCATGTTTGGTATAATTTACTACCCAAGCATATCCCCAGGGCTGAGAAAATATTCATTCTTACCTTTCAGATACAGGGGTGAGAGCTCTGAAGGATAAAACCAGGATATGTAGGAAGCCAAGATAGGCTTGAATGAAAGGGTCAGTGTGTGATTTCGGCAGGAAAAAACACAAAACGTGTCGGCTGCAGCACTCGAAAGAAGACGCCTCTTCTATTGAGAGAACCCAGTGACTTCGAGGTACTCCTAGATTCTGAGGGTGGAAATAAATGAGAAGCAACTAATGTCACCATTGTGTTATGCTTTTATGTCTCCTTTTCAGATGACACACCCCAAGCTTCAAGGATCCAGAAAGCTGCAGTTCTTGCTTGTACAAAAAATATGTGGACTGAAAGGCTCTGCCCTGCCTCTCGTGGCCACCGTTAGCAACAACTCGTTGCTCTCTGATTACTGAACACCAGCTAACACAGAATCCTGGTGTGTTAATCAGGTCTTGGTGAAAATCAGGTCTTTCAGATCTTGCCAAACGAGGGCTGGATATGGTGTCTTTTTTTTTTTTTTTAAGACAGAAGGATAGTGAGAGAGAGAATCAATTTTTATTGAGTTTTTCACATGGCTTTCATTGCTCTGACACTTAGTTGTGTATGTGTGTGCTGGGGTTTGAACCTGTGTACTTGAGCATGCTGAGCAAGTGTCATAACTGCTGAGCCACCACTCCAGCCCCATATGGTGTCTCTTAAGAAAGTCTTTGAGTCTTACAAGGTCATTGGAGTTAAGGGTTTGTACTGAGTATATCTCAAAGGAAATAACTCTGCTCCTCTTGAATAGAAGAGTGAATTCTGGAAACTTCTTTATTCATCTACCACTTTTCTTAGCCAATTGTAGACCAAATTTGTGAAGTTGAGAAGAAATCCACAGAAGAAAAAGGTTCCCATACACAATTTTCTCTGATGTTTAAACCACCTTAAAAAATAAAAATTTAACAAATATTTTGAATCTCTACTACAGGCCGAGCATTGTGTTACTTCCTCCAGTCAAGTGGTGGACAAAAACAGATGTAGTTCCTGTCTTCATGTTGTCATGAGAAGACCTAGCATGTGGGCAGCTGACACTATTTCAGCACTGCTGGATGCCTGCGGAGAACCTGCTTGGGGCTTGGAAAGCATATCAGAGAGTTAGCCAAGACTTGGAGGCTAGTAAATGTTTCCCTAAGGAATGAATGGTTGGATTGAATTTGAGAAATAACTATGAGTTAACTCAGCAAAGGATGGGAGTCAAGGGGACATAGATAAGAGAACAAGATGCACTAAAGCCAGCGATTGGTTACAAGGCACTGGCTAAGCATAGCGGGAAAACTTGGATCTGCATCAAAACCCGAACATGTGTTAATGCTAGAGTTTCAGGCACTGTGATAGATATGGAGAGAAATTTAAGGACAAGTGACAGTTCTGTTGTCTTATGTGCTGTCTAATGTGTCAGAATCATTATTCAGGAAGTCAGCTATGCATTATATGTGTTCATGAGTCCACCTAGCATCCTCCTTGGGCTCAACCCTTCCAATCTCAATCAGAATAATGCAGTTATCCTTGTAGCACTGAGGGGTAAAATATAATTCAAGACCTACAAAGTAGAGTAATAAGAGATTTTGAACTGAAAGGGATCCTTAGAGATCAATTAGCCATACCCCCTATTTCACAGAGGAGAAAACCAAGATCCAGGAAGACTGAGTTACTTGCTCAATATCAAATTCCCTCATTAGTTGTACAATACAGACCAGATTCAAGTCTCATGCTCAGGTATGTTCTTCCCCTTAAGAGCAGATGCCTCAGTGGTACTGCCATAACTCATCTGCTTGCCAGCTGTTGCACTTCTGCCCCACCCAGTCCCTCCTATTGGAGACTTTCCCCCCTGGAAGCAACTCTTCGTCTCCTTCATTCGTTTGGTGCCGTATGACCTATGTCCCACCTCGTTCCAGGTACAGCTGATTTTGACAGAGCTGGAGCCCAAGAATTAACAGGCACTGCCTCTGCTGCTGTACATTCTACCGCCCTTCCATCATCCTTTGGTTTCCAAATCCTTTCCATGGAAAATTCTTTCATCCCCACTCCCACCCCTGGCCTGGTCACTGACACTGTCCCATCAGAGAACTTCCTAGGACTTTTCTGCTGTAGCAATTGGGAAAGCTCTGCATTTTTCCAGGCTAGATGGGCAACCCCAGATTCACCTGCTCCTGGGAGCTGGGGAGTGAAACAACCCTGACAAGGTAAGTATAGCTCCTGGACTCCAGCCAGCCTGGAGCAGCTGACCCCCTCAGTTATGTGAGACAACACAGATGCTCTGCAACTTACCATGGGATAAACCCATCCAAAACTGAAAGCATCAGTAAGTTGCAAAAGGAGTTGATACACCTAACCTCCCAAACATCGCAGCTTAGCCACACAGTACTCCATAAGAGCCAGGAGTTTCCCCTCGCAATCACATGGCTGCCTGGGAGCCGTGGCTTGCTGCCACTGCCCAGCACCACAAGGGAATATTAGCCCACCTATCACTGGCCCTGAAAAATATCAAAATTGAAAATTCAAAGTGCATTTTCTCCTGAATGCATGCATTTTTGCACCATCATAAAGTTGAAAGTTCTAAATCATTCCATTTTAATTTGAAGATGGTCTGTATATTGCCTTTTTATTTTAAATGGTATAAACTAGGTTTCTGTCACATTGCCACCAAAAAAAGAATTTGAACTTTCTACAATGAAGGAGCTGAAGTAGGTGAACTTTCTCAAAAGATGAACTGGTAAAAATGTGTATAAATGCTCTCAGAGGCTAGCCTTTAGACAGCCAGTATGCTGGAAATTAGAAAATAAAAATTTACTAAGGGCTATGGCGGGAGTTAGTGCTAAAACATGGCAGATCTGGGCAAGCCAAAACTGGCAAAGTGCCCAGGTATGAGCCTCAGCTCTGCCACACACTGCGGTCCTCGGCAAGCTGCTCTACCTCCACGCTGCAGTGTGCCCATACGGAACAGGGGTACAAAACTCATACCTGCCTCATGGGCTTGTAAGGACTGAATAAATGAATACGTGGAAAGCACTTGGAAAGGAGCTTGTGCAGATTACTCAATAAGCACTGGCTATCAAACCCAAAGAGTCAAGGGTCGACTGTTTTCACTCATTTGTGGAGGTTGGAGTTAAACCCAGGCCTGTGTGAAAGGTAGTCAGTCTCATGTATTAGACCCAACAAAGGGGCAGTAACACATAACCTAGGGCAATCATAGATATGTAGTGGGCGAGGGAGGAGGGGGAGGGGTATGGTGTAGGTGAGGGGGAGGGGAAAGGAAGGGAGAATAGGAAGGGGTCTAGGGGATAATTCTGGTTTAAGAGTATACGTATATCATATTGTTACTTTTTTTAAAGAAAGAAGGAGAGAGACAGACAGACAGACAGAATCAATTTTTATTGAGTTTTTCACATGGCTTTTATTGCTCTGACACCTAATTGTGTACGTGGATGCTAGGATTTGAACCCTCGTACTTACACATGCCGAGCAAGTGCTATAACCACCAAGCCACTGCTCCAGCCCCCATATTGTTACTTTAAATGCATTTATGATTGTATAACAACTCAATTCCTTAATAAAAATATTTTTTAAAAAATAAGCATTAGCTGTAATTACAGGTCTTATGCTGTTTTGTTGTTATTGTTAGAAGTCAATTGACAGAAAGGAAAGTGAACTCGGCATAGAAAAGCTAAAAGGGTCATTGGGTCACAGGAGGAGAGAAGGGACTGATAACCTCCCTGATTTCCACAGAGCAGCCACACTTTCTATATCCTTATGATACCCACCTCTCTCTCCTCCCTCTCTCCCTCTTTCTCTCTCTCTGTCTTTACTCTTTTAACTTCAGTCCTCTTTTATGGATTTCTATTCCTTGCAATCTAATAAACCTAGACAAAAGCATGTGTCTGCAGAACACACTGCAGCTCAAATCAGATGGCACTGCCTTGGTCAATACCATCAGTTGTTCTAAAGAATGTGAGGAAATCTCACGCCATCCCACCCTGTCCCACTCAGGATGAAAATCCTCCCTCTGCCCAGAGTATCCATGCTGTGTGTGCTACCTGCCCGTTACTCACTCAGTAGCTGACTTGGTGATTAGATTCACTGCTATAGTATTACAAGTTTATGTCTAGGTGACCTTTATTTTACTTAATAATGGCCCCCAAATGCAAGAATAATGATGCTGCCTATTTTATTACAATAGTTACTAAAGTTGTTCTATTTTATTAATTATTGATTATTGTTGTTAATATTTACTCTGCCTAATTTACAAATTAAACTTCATCATAGGTAAGCACTATAGGAACAAGCATGGTATATATAGGATTCAGTCCTATCAATGGCTTCAGGCCTCCATTGGAGGTCTCAGAATATATTCCCAGTGGATGGGTGCTGGGCACTGTACTCTTTCCTCTCTTGAAATTCATCTTTTGCAAAAAAACTCAAAAACTAATGCCTCTCTGATGACAGGCACCAATATCATTCCTGCCTTTGGACAGCAGGTTGTGCTAGCCAGGAATTCTGGTCCAGTGGTGTGTAGGAGCGTAAGAGGGAATCCTTTCAATTTCCACCTTCAAAGAGCAGGTAAATCATTTCCTTTGCTGGAATCAGGCATCCAGGATTGCCATGCAAATCCAGAGTGTGTCCAACACTCTCTATGCTGAGTTCTATTCATAGAAAACCTTGGCCTGGCTCCAGGTCTGTGTCACATTGTTTGTGTGGAATGAGGATGTGCTCTGCTTTTTCAGAATAACAAGCCCATGTTTTTGAGTCATTAAGGGAAAAACTTTTCCCACAGCTTAATGGGCAGAGTCCACTTCATCACACCCGAGGTGTGTCATTCCAAAAACCACAGATAAAATGTGCCCCAAGAAGAGATCCCAAAGCCACACACATTCCAGCTCCCTTGTCAGAAAACAATGTGCCTGAGATTTGCCCCAGTGCCCCGGCTCCCATTCTTCCCCAGGAAATGCACTCCATCTTGTACATCTTCTCTCCTTCCTTCAAAACAGCCAGAACACTAAACAGGGACAGCAACACACTCTCAAGGAAAAGAAAATAGACGCTGGAAGAAGTGAAAACTTTTGGCCCAGATTTTCCTTAGTTTTCACCCATCAAACAGTCAAACTTCATTAAGGCAAGTCTAAAAATTTACATTTGTCCTGAATTTCAGAATTACAACCCTGGAATATCATGCAATCTCTGTGACTGCCATCAACCCATGAATGTAAATAGAGAGATGCAACTGTCACTCCATCAACCAGAAAATTTGTCTGCTTGAGTAGGAACAATATAGACAGACAGTTCTTTTTACTATCTGGAAAATAATCACATCACAAAAAGAAGAGAAGTATTGACTAAAGGTGGTACTTTAAGAGACAAGGATCATAGGGTTTGCATCTACCCTAGAAACTTTTCCAGCACCCCTGACATATCACACTTGGGCACCAATACCTCGCTCTAATCGATGCCTTTATTTGCTTCAGGGGTTGGAGCCGTTTCACTTAGCCTTGGTGGGTCCTGCTGTATCTCCAGCCTGCCAGTGAGCCACACCCCAGCCCTCAGTGGGGCTCTTACCAGGGAAGGCACTGACAGCTCGCATCTTGCTCATACTAACCCAGCTTTTCTGCACACCCTTCTTCCATTGTTTCAGCAAACAATAGCATCTAAGACTGAAATCAAAGACAACCCTTGAGGTTTATCTCCTCTAAATATTTACTGATTTCTCTGGGCTACTTTCCATGTATGAAATATACGCATTAATAAATATTAGCTTGTTTTCCCCTTGTTAAACTGTCTTCTGTAAGAGGGAGACCCGGCTGAGAACTATGAAGGAAAGAGAGTTATTTTTCTTCCCTCCACACCTCTGGTTTTCACAAATTCAGCAGTATCTCATAGGCCAGACTCTGAATGGCTTTGGCTACACTCAAAAATGAAAACCACCTACAAGGGAAGAGTACCGGGCACATTGTGGTACACTCTAAAATAAATGGGCCACCAGACCTGAAGCCAGTCTCCCACAGAAGAGCTTCCATGGGGCTTGGAGCAAGACGTAGCACCAGAATATGATGAGCACAATCGCCACTCTTTGTCTCAGTGATGTCCCAGAGAGGATGTAAACCAGCTCTGCCATCTGCACCTCCCAGACTGCCCTGCATTTTCCAAACCAGTTCCTTCAACAGGTGTTCTGTTTTTCATTTTGTGAGGCATCCCCTGTCTTACCAATATACTTCATTTTTCTCAGAGTTAGTCAAAGTTGGTTGTTTTCACTTTTTGTTTTATTTTTCTTTCAGTCAAAGAACCATAAACTACCAAGTATGATTAAACTGTGCACTTAAGGGCTGGAGCTTGCCTGGCATGTGCAAAGACCTGGGTTCAAATCCCAGCACCACGTACATAACAAAGTGTCGGAGCAATGAAAATCACATGCAAAACTAAATAAAATTGATTATCTCTTTCTCTCTCTCACTGTCCCTCTCTATTAAAAAAAATCTGTGCACTTAAGTGTAAGTGTTTCAGTCTTGTTTGTTGCACCTCTGGGCTTTCTCTGCAGGGCTTCTTAAAGACAGAGACCCTAAATGTTTATCCCACCCACTGCTTCTGCTGCTACTGTGCACAAGGGCACTCCTCCAAGACTACCTGACTCACTGCACAGAGAAAAACATCGACTACCTCTAGACTTCCTGGGCTTTTTCCTTATTTTTAAAACTGGACATTACTTTGTATAAATCTCTTTAAAACAGAGTTCATTTTCAAATTCCTCCAGATCCTATAAGCCATGAAACAATTTCATGAAAATGGTATTCAAAGTCTACTTGTTTCTAATCTCAGACCCCAATGTAGCTCTGATGCATTAAATAACTAGAAAGTAAACCAAGATCCTGGGTTTTCTAGGTTGTTTTCAAACCAAGAACTTTTCTGTTGCCAAGACTAACAGGAGTTCCTGAACTGGCTAACGTTCCTTGGGTTTCCTTTGAGAGGTGGGATTTTTTTTCAAGGCAGCTTAAAATGCATTATATAAGAAAGAAAGGTATGAACAAGTCAAGGGGAAGCCAGAAAGGAAGCGGGCCAAGTCCCAAAATAAAAGGCAGGAATAGAAAGCTAAAAATAACGGCAGGGAAGTGTGCCACATCTGTGGGCTCCCTTGCAGTCTCCTGAGGCATTGTACCTTTTTTTTTTTTCAGGAGCATGCTAATAATTGTTTGGAGATTTAAATAGAACACTATTATTTGTTCTTTAAAAATAGTCACTTCTTTTGTAGAACTGTGAGAGTTTCAAACGATGTTAATTGAATTTCATTCATTGCTATTTACCTTTTATGGATATCTTCAAGTTTGGTTAAAAGTTGATTTCCTTCAATCTCTTCATTCACCTTAAGTAGAATGCATGAAATACTTTAAATATCTCAGTCTTGCAGCAATTCATAGACAACAAAATTTTTTCAAAGAACAATGAGGTTGGCTTTTATAATAATGCAAATTGTCCACCACCATCAATTGGAAGGCTTAGTGTATGCCAACAGTGACAGGATCCAGTGGTATGCATAGAGCACATACAAGGTTTCTTGTATCTTTGCTCATAAGCCATGATGTGCGCTTTACACTAAGGCACTGAGGGCAATCGAGACTGAATGACACGCGGGAAGTCAATAGCTAGGGTGTAGCACAGTGGGTTAATCCAGCTCCCTGTGATACACAACTTTAGCATCCTCGTCCTTCCATTGTACTTTGAGAAGATCAGAAATATTTTTAAAAGAGACTAATTCTGGATAGTTAACTCAGAGCCGTCAATACAATATTTATTGCTATCTCAACTCAGTCCTGCGTACTTTGCAGACTTACAATTGGATTTACATGTAGATTCCTCACCACCCACAACTAACACAGGTACCGTTCTCTGGGGTATAAGATTGATCTTCCACCACTCAATCAACTCTCAGATTATTATGACAGTTACTTTTCTCCCTTATGAGAAGTGTGTTACGATAGATTTTAAGAAAATGCATATCTCCTACTTGGGAACTGACTATGTAGAGGTCATCCATGACATGTGTTTAATAATTACTTCCAAGTTGTTAATTCCTGTTTTTTCTAGACACAACAAAAACAGGAAATATTTACCAGCTTCACAGGTGTCAGGAAATACTTTAAAACCCTGGTGGCCCAAGCCACCTGCTAGAAGCAGATAGCATTTCTGTGCATAGGTGCAGAAGGTATATAATAATTTAAAATGTATACTTTTATTGTAAAGTCTAGAATTCCCAATAAATTTTAAGTGGAGGTAGTAATGAAAATAACTGTCTTGCCCCTGATTTCAGAATTTCCTCACTAATTATAATGTTTTTTGCATTTTATTTAAATATCATAAATGATATAAACACTGTTTGTTATAAGCTTTTATTAGAATAAAGAAGTTTTCTTTTAAAAAATGAAAAAAAAAACCTGTACTTTGGCTTGGAAGCCTTTATCTATCCTAAGAATTCCCAGGTTCTGCTTCTGTTTGTTCCAGAAAAGAGCTGCAGTGTGTGCAAATGTGCTCTATAGTCTTTCTAGCATTGACAAGAGAGCTATAATTGTTACTCAGCTTAAAAATCCTATTTCCGTATCTAATAGAGTGTCCAAATGATGAAGTACGTCTCAAAACCCCTGCAATGTAGAATTTTGTTCTTAATAATCATTTTGTTAGTAAATCACAAATTTGTTTTTCATGATCCATTTTTAATTTGCACAAATAGGGAAAAGTGTATACTTTTTCCCAATTATAAAAATAACTATAAAACTTTCAAAAAGTAGCTAAAAACATAAAGAATAAAATAAGTATCCTTATTAACATCTTGACTTATAACCAAGTATATATTTTTTCACAAAAATTAGATTTGTGTGGAATTATGACACTATTCCCACTTAATATACCATAGAAATGCTCTTCAGCAAACTCCACTTCATTATCTAACTGAAATCACCATCTGTCACCATGGATCCCAGAAAACACTCAAATATTGACATCCATGGAGTGCAATGGATGATCCACACAGACCCGCTTCCCCATGGGAGGTACCTGACACATTGCCATCAGCTGAATTGAAAACATACAATGAGTCTCTGCATTTGTTCTCAAATTGTTTGTGCCAGTTATGTAACCTAATTATATATTATGTAGATCAATAAGCGAGCAATCAATAAAAATATTTTTGTTCCTATAAAAATGAAGATAATTGCTTTAGGATAACATTATAATAAAGGTATCACTTAAATTTTTTTTTTAAAAAACAAGCTAATCTCAAATCAGGGCAAGGGAAGTTATGACAGTCTAGGAGTCTACACCCTGATTGCGGTATAGGCAAGAAAAGCAAGGCGTGCTCCCTCCAGCTGTTAACTACCAGAACCACTTATGCTGTCTATTATAGTTTGTATCCCAAATGTCCTCCAAAAGCCTTTTTGTTGAAGTCTTGGTCCCCAACATGGCACTCCTGAGAGATGGTGGGAACTTTTAAGAAGCAGAACTAGTAAGAGGTCTTCCAGCCATTGGAAGTTTGCCCTGAAAGGGGATGGTAGGACCTCTGGCTCTTCCTACTTCTCCTCCCAGCCATAAGATGAACAGTTTTATGTTCCCATCACAATGTGTCGCACCCTAGCACCAGCACAAATCTACGAGAAAATGATTCATCCCATCAGAGACTGAAATCTCCAAAACTGAGAGCCTTTTATCTTTATGAGTTTATTTATCTCAGGTTTTTATTATAGCAACAGAAAGCTGACTAACACGTTGCCCCTCTAGCTTTGGAGTGAACACTTCTACATCAATCACTATACATGTACCTCATCATTTTTACTGACTACACTATATTCAATTTTTGGCTATATTGTCATTTTTTTTAACCAATACTGTATTGATGACTTTTTCATGTTATTTACAATTTTCCAATACTATAAAACCATTGCAACATTTGTTATTATATATACATTTTTGCAGACTTTAAAAACAATTTCCTTAGAATAAATTCATAAAAGTAGATTTGCAAGCAAATCAAAGTATATCATTGCTGCAGTGTCTTTTTGTCATTTCTTACAGATAACCCTGAGCTTAGAATGGCATCTTTCTAATCTTGAGGAAAGACAGACGGAAACAAGTGCTATACTAGTAAATATGTTTTCCCTCTTGTTGCAGACTAACTCTCCTCTGTCCTCAGACAACCTTCTGGAAAAATGCTCACCTGCCATGCAGTTGATACCATTCAATTAGGCTTCCACTCCAACCCCTCTGTGGACCCTGCTTTACTGTGGTCACCAGGGAATGCCTAAGGACTCTTAGGCATAGTTCTACTATTTCTCTTGATGTCACATACATTGCTGGTCACTGTTCTTGAACATCTTTCTATGAGAACACATTACTTGATTACTTCCTAGGACTCTGGTTCTTCCATCTCCATCTCGTTTTATGATATTCTACCTATCCCTATTGTTCTTTTAGCTTAAAGTTTCTCTGACATTTCTCAACCCTTTCAGCTGGTTAAATAATTAAGCATCTTTTAAAAAAATTAAGTGTACAACTGATTAAGAAATACAGCAATATATTTTTGTAAGGTCAACAATAATTGGTTTGGATTGTAGTTCATCCCCTTTCTAGGAGAATCTAGATTTCCCTATATTGTAGTGACTCTTGAAGTATGATCCCTGGAATAAGCAGCAACTGCATCACCTGTGAACTTGTTGGAATATTCTTGGGCTCCTTCTCAAAACCTACTGAACCAGCAGCTATTTGTGTTCTACCAAGGCCTCCAGTTTCTGACTCGTGCTAACATTTGAGAAACACCACTCTATATAAAGCACCCTTCCCATGTGAGGCATTAGTTTAATGACTAGGATCACTTACAGGAATCAGAAATAACTAATTCTCCCTTTAAGTAGCTATATGATGTTGAATGCATGCATGGATCCTTTACTCCTAAGGATATCAGGGTAAGAGAAAGGAATACCATGCAGGATGAAAACAGAAATCCTCCCAAATTGCCTCTCACAAGAAATGAGAACCTAGTTTGGCTACCATGGGAATTACCTTACCCTTTTCGCTATCACTGGTGATGTTCCCCAGTGCTTGGGGAAGAAGTGCTCCTTGTCTTTATTGCCTTGGACAAGCTGATCTGTCAGATTCACTGACTCCAGCAGTTTTGCAATCACCTCACATACCAACAGGCAGGATAGAAAGCTATGAGGAAGACAGCGGACCTGGCATCTAAAAGGGGAGGAAATACTGTCTACTTCTTAAGCAGCAATTGCTCCAAGGAAGTCAGAAAGGCCTGTCACTGCTTCATCTCTCCAGTCATCTCTTCATCCATCCTTCTTCCATCCACTCTTCCACCTATCCACTCACCTACAACTTCAGAAATATTTACTGTGTGCCAGCTTGATCTTTCTTCAATAACAAATGAGGTTGGACCTCATTGGAGACTAGTAACCTATGATGTTTTGTTTATCTATTTTGTTTTATTGTGGGGCTTTTTATTTGTTGTTGTTGTTTTTGCTTCCTCAGTATTTTCCAGAATGGCCCATTGGAATGCAGGAAGAAAATCTCAGAACTTCTATTTATGTTTCTTAACCCATCCTTTTAAAGTTTCTAGTTTGAGTGTGTGAGTGAATCACACACCATATAGCCTTTGGTCACTGAGTATATTTTTGAGGTTCAACTGTATTATGACATGAATGTAATGTTCAGATAATGTAATGTACAGATAATGTAAAAATTACATTCTCAAAAAATTGCAATCAAAAAGTGTACAATTAGGGACATGGAGAAATCAAATATTTTGGAGACCACAGTTATGAAAAATAGATTCAAAAGACTACAGAGCAATTTGGGATACACAAGCACTGGCTCTTGGGGTAAAGAGCAAGAAGAGCCCTAGTCACAGTCTTGTAAAGCTGGGCACCTAGAAAACCTGGCTGAAACCCAGAGCAGATGGGCCCACCTTTGTTCCATGTTATTGTCTGCTATAGTTTGGATATGAGATATCTCCAAAAGTTCTGATGCTGATGCAGGAATTGTTCAGAGCTGAAACGAAGGTGGACATGGCTGGAGGAGGTACGTCACTGGGGCTGTGCCCCTTCCCCTCTCTCTCTCTCTCTACTTCCCAGTGAGGTGAAGAGCTTTCCTCCACCTTGCCCTTCCAATGTGGTGTTTTGCTTCATCTTGGGCCCAGATCAATGGAGTTAGCCAACCATAAACAGAATCTCTGAAACCATGAGTCAAAATAAACTTTTCCTCCTCCAACGTTGATCTTGTCAGGTATTTTCATCACTGCAATGAAAAACTATTTAACACATTGTCCATGGTCTCAGAGGTGGTTATTGCAGAGCCAGGAACAGAGGCCAGTCACAGCCCCATCTAGCTCTTGTTTCACTGCCCACATTAACCCAAAGGAACGTTGGACTGGGGCCTGGACTTCTAGCCAAGATAGCAGATATAAGTAACCTCTCTTCCTAAGAGTGTGTCCTGAAAGTTCATTACACGAGGCAAAAGTAAAGATTTTTAGTGCTTTCTGTTTTAATAAGAAAATGAATATCTTTCATGAATGTAACTTCGTATCACATTCATGCCAAGTTTCTACCATCCTAAATAGTTCAGACAAACTGGATGTTTTTCCTTTATACAGAATTTTTTTTATTTCAAAGGTGTCTGTGATATGCCCATAAGGCTGAGTGAACATATGCCATTCTTGGCTATGATACTCTCAAACTTCAGAGCTCTCTTCTTTCACAGGTACAGAAAGGTTTGTCTTTTGGCTACATTTTTAAAAATGCAACTGATTTCAAAAATGTTAAGAAATAGGGGCTGGAGCAGTGGCTTGGCAGTTATGGCACTTGTCTGGCATGTATGGGGACATGAGTTCAAATCCCATATCACCACATACACACCAAAGTGTCAGAGCAACAAAAGTCACATGAAAAATTAAATAAAATTGATTCTCTCTCTCTCTCTCTCTCTCTCTTCCATGCATGCACACACTGTCCCTCTATTTAAAAAATATTAGGAAATATATGAAAATCAAATATTAGTACTGTGGCTGGAGCCACAGTTACAGTTCAACGGTTATGGTGCTTGCTTGGCATCCACAAGGACACAGGTTCCAACCCCAGCACCATATACAACAAAAAGTGACGTAGCAACAAAAGCCACATGAAAAACTAAATAAAATTGATTCTCTCCTTCTCTCCTTCTCTCCCTGTCTTTCTTTCTCTTAAAAAAATTTTAGTATTGATTATGAGTGAGAACATGAATGAGAAACAAAACTGAAGAAAGTAAAAATAGGTTGACATTTTTAGATCTATAACCTTCAGCCAACAACTGCTTGAGATTTATTATTTGGGGTTTCCTCACAGAACCTAGAATAGGAAGCAGTAGCTGTTAAATGGCAAGGTTTCTACCTTCAAAGAAGCTGAAATCCAGGAAGAGAAAACAAAACAAAATATACTCTTAGCATCTCAGGTTGCATAAAGGAGCCATCACCTAGGGATCTGGGAACTAGCATTTCAGGCAATGGCTCTGCAGCTACCTTGTAACACCAGAAGTGGTTGCTATTGCTGTTGCTGTTGTTAAAACAAAACAAACAAACAAAAAAAAAAAAAAAACCCACGGAGCAGAACTAAAACTCTATAAAATGAACAAATATATAAGGACCTGCTTTTTACGAAGATCTGAAGAAAGACTAGACCAAAGATGTGAAGCAAAGAAATAAATATTCTCGTCTCTTGTTTTCATGGAGGATTACCTACAACAGAAAATCCAGCTGAAGAGCTTGTCTTTCAATGTGCATTAAAGAGTTCTTATTCATTATATAAATATGATTTAACAATTTAATAGAATCAATTGACATGGAACAGCTGTGTCTTTTTATTTTATTGAACAATAATAAACTTGTCATTTTAAAACAAAACCTAACAGCTTATTCTGCTTACATTCAAAGACCCTCCCACACACACATTCACAACTCTGTTGGCAAACTTTAAGAACAAAATACAGGGAAATAATTCTTAAATAAGTTCTTTACTCCAAATAAAATACTTCTGCAAATATTTCCTAACAAAATCTAGTACAGCTGTCCTGTTTGTGCTAAGATCCTCCCCAAGCATACTCCTAATTCCACTTATCAATTAAGGCTGAAAGAAAAAACTATGAAAATATGCTATGTTAAAAAAAAGTTGATGTTTCCTGCTTAACATTGACTTTTCATTTCCAAATCTCCTAAAAAGTTATTTTTTACTTTAAATTTCCAATTCATTTAAGTCGTTACATTTTCTTTTAAATGAATTCCCTCTGTTGCTCACTTTTTTACATTTTCTAAATCTAGAGTGACTAAATTTTTCTGTTTCTCTTATGTTAATTATTGATACTATTGCAATAACTCTTATTAATAGTTATTAATAATAAATTTAGCAGGCAACAGATGTGTGAAAGCCTTATAGAGTTAGACTTTTATTACAACCATTTTAAACAAGCAATTTCATGTTCATTGCCCCAAGAGGGTGATGAATATGAGCATGGAGGATGACTTGTGCTAACATATTTGTTTATAAAAATATATAAATATTTACCTTCACCCTTTAGCCCCCACCCCCCCAGCAGGCAAAACACTTCCTAGCTATACTATCTCAGAGGGGGCATTCTTTCAACACTGATGGAAGAGTATATTCACCCTCTGCTCTAGAACCATCCTTCAGATGCAAGTAACCTGAGCACTGCCTTAGCAGTCCTAATGAATTGAATCCACCCCAATTCAAAGCTGTCATTCAAACACCCACAAGTTTCAAACATCACCCTTCCTTCAGAGGTTTTTCTGGTTTGTTTTTTGACTTCCACCATACCCCCCAATTAAATTAGATTCTATTGAAGCTACTGCAAGGAAAAGCTAAATATTATAATCCCCTGCCCTTACTCTCATCCCTACCTTCTCTTGCTCCTAAATCTTCCTTCACCCAGTATCCTAGCAGTAATGTACATCCAAGTCTAAGAACCCCATGGGTTCACTGTGGTCTTCAGCTTTGGCTAGCTTTCTCTTTGACCTGACTCCATGTAAGATTATCTAAATTGCAATTTTTAGTTCCTCGTTGATACAATATACACACATTTAACAAATCTATATACATTCAAATATTTAACAAATATCTAAAAGTGTTCAATCATGTGCATTTTATGGATTGTAAGTAGCCTACTTTTTTCTCCTGGATCTAAACTGAATCACCCTTGATCTCCCAAAATTACTTATCCATATGCTATAACCTAGACAATTTTTTAAAATGTTGGCTGACTGTTGAACAATCACTAAAATAGAGTCTTCTCTTGGAATCCCACCAAGGATCAGCGTGGATTCAACCATTTCATTACTGGGGACCTAGCAGCATTCTCTTTCACAGTTTCTTCTCTGACAGCATTGCCATCTCCAGATGCCACGTCATACTCTGAAATTAGAAGGCATACAGTCATGTTCACACATCTATAACTCAGAGATCAAGTACAACTTTTTGTTTTTGTTTTTCATGGAATTTAAAATGAAATTTTAATCGATTCTATGCTAATTGTATCAAACTGTTCTGCTATGAGTTACACCGCCTATCTAAACTAAAACACTTGCATTATTTGTGCTACTATATCTATTATTAACTGACATCATGTTATACTTGCATTTTTTCTTTTTTTTTTTTCTTGTTCTGTATTGTCTCACTCCACCACTAGAATTTCAGCTCCATGAAGGATGGGCTTATATCCCAGCATATGCAATAGCAACTGGAATACAGTAGGAACTCAATAAATATTTACAGAATGAGCAAATGCTGTAGGAATAGACCTCTGAGTGGGATTTTTATACTAAATGGTATAGAAGAGGGATTAACTTTTTAGTGTGACTCCAGAAGGCAGATCAAAGGGTATAATTTTTATAAAGATAGTTCTTGCTTTACACACAAGAAAAGTTCATAATGTTTAGAATTTTATAAAATGAAATTGTCTGTTTCTTAAAAGTACTCAACATACTTGCTTCAGCAGTGCTTTTCCTGAAATGGAATGCTATAAGAAGATGAGTGAAACCTAGCACACAAATTCATGGGACAATTCAGGTCTTACTCCCCCAGCTTGCCCCTAGTTTAAAGAAAGAAAAAGAAAGTTACTTGGGAAGTCTGAGTCTTGGGATGCTAACAAGATGAAAGGAAGGAAGGAAGGAAGGAAAGAAGAAAGGGACAACTAGGGTCATGAAGCCCAACTTCCAAGGGGGTTGCAGCCAGCAACAGTCAGAAAGGTGGAGAACACAACCTCATGCAATTACGGCATGGAAGGGACATCTGAGAGAACTATGCTGGTGAACCTTGGAGCCGTTTAACCTGCTCTCAAAAAGTGACCCAAAAAGGTTTGTGTTAAGGTGATACAAAGCCTGTAGCACCAACTTCCCTCCTATAGCACGCAAACCCAGAAAATCTCATGTAGAAAATGCACAACTGAGCAGAGTCCTCTGGCAGCCTGTACACAATGTCTTTAGGACTTTCTTTCTTCCACCTTTAACCTGTAAGGTTTACCAAGATTACACTAATAATAATCTTTTAAATACCCTTAGTCAGAAAAGAAAGAAAGCCAACTGCTTTTTCATAAATGTCTAATAAGAATCTCAATACCTAGCTCTGGTATAGAAATGTTCTGGTGTAACCTGACATGATGTCCACCCAGCAAAACAGTATCTGTTTCCAAGCCATTTATGTAATAGTCAAGATATTTGCATAATCCACAAGCAAATTAGAGAGGATGACAGGCTCAGAGAGACAAGAGGAGTTCCTATCACTTGAGGATTAATCACTCTGAAGGAGCTCTCACTGCGTCTCCAGACAGTCCATCCCAAACTCCAACAAAGATTTACAACAGATTTGAACACCTCTTGGTGAGAGAGATGTGAGTGCAAATTTAAGTGAACAAAGAGGTATGTGAAAGTTGCTCTTTTAGCCTGTGATTTTAAGAAAGCAAAACAAAGAGAGGCCCTAAGTAACTTAGCAAGACCCCTTCTCAAAATAAAAATGGCCAGGGAAGTAGCTCAGTGGGTAAGCGTTGCTGATTCAATCTCCAGCACCAAGAAAAGCCAACAAGCAACAACAAGAAAAAAACAAAGAATGCAAGCAAACAAGACTAAGGAAGTTGACAAACGTTTGAGGCAGCTAGTGTACTGAGACAATAGCTCTCAGACCTATACAGTAAGCGACCTAATTACTCAGAGTTTCTAGTCTGAGAAAGCAGATCAGTGGTTCCCAGGTGCAGCAGAATGTGAGGAAGAGGGATAACTGCTTAATGAGCACTAAACTTTTTGCAAGGGCTGATGAAATATTCTGGAACTAGATAGAGGTAGTGCTCACACATCATTGTGAATGTACTAATGGCACTGAATTGCTCATCTAAAATGGTTAATTTTATGTTATATGAATTTCACCTCCAGAAAAATTCAAATCATAGAACCCAATCATTTTTTTTAAAGAGAGAAGGACAGTGAAAGGGAGAGAGAGAGAGAGAGAAAGAGACAGAGAGAATCAATTCTTACTGAGTTTTTCTCATGGCTTTCACACTTGGTTGTGTACATGGGTGCTGGGGTTTGAACCCGTGTACTTGCACATGCCAGACAAGTGCTGTAACTGACGAGCCATCGCTCCAGCCCCCATAAAACCCAACCTTATGCTTTGCAAAGACTACAGGGACAAATCATAAGCATTTTAATATTTGATATTTCCAGATCGAATATTCACAAAGATAGTCACAAAAATATTCACCAAATAGGTTAAAAATTGGTTTTCATTTTAAATTAAAATTTAGGGGCATAACCATACTTAAAACTACTAATTCACTTCAAAGCACAGTAATTTCATCTTTATTTTAAAGTGTTTAGTTGTACCCATATGTAGAAAAAGGTGGTAAAGCTGGAAAAATAAGCACATTTGCCCACTATTTCACATTTTAATTGATTTCAAGAATGAAGGACCAGAAAAAAAAAACTAAATTAAATGGATTTGCATTACTATTTACCTGAAGGAAGAAAAGTGTAGTTTGTTGATATTAGATATGGCTAAATGTTGGGTTTGAGGAGGGCTGCATTTTTTAATTACTATATTTTAAGTGTTCTATAATAATTGTGTAGATCTGGGGTATGATGTGATATTTTCATACATGTGTTCATTATAGAATGATTAAATAAAAATCAATTATCTCACATGCCATGTTTTTGGTGATAAAAATAGTTTATCTATTAGCAACTTTGAAATATAAAAACACATTATTATTTATTGTAGTCACCATTCTGTGCATGCAGGAATATGCTTTAGTGATACATGTCTTTTATTAATTAATTAATTAATTTAAATATATGTCTTTTAAAATGGTCTACTTTCAATCTAATAGAGCTCTGTGGGCCAGACAACTTATCAACTAGATAATCAATTATTTTCATAGTACCATCTTACAGATTGTATATTCCTCACATTCTCACAACTTTAAAAGAAATACACATGGACCTAGAAGCAACATGTAAGCATAACTACAATTTCATTCATTTCCCTGATTCAATTCACAGTTACTCTTTATCATCTCCTCCCAAACCCATAAAAACACATGCTTGGAATGATTCCATTTAAATGCTTCCATTTAGTTAAAAAAATTCTCTATTTTTATCTTGGCTCTTAAACCTTAGCCAAGAAATTCCTCACAGAGCTTTTTCTACATGAAGTTGGTTGGGAGAGAAATAGTTTTGTCTAGTAAATATATAAAACAGATCACTGAAGAATTTAAAGAACTTTGCATATCTCAGTTGATTATTTTTATTACAGATTTTTGAATAATCAATCCTATGTATCCTTCATATAAACTGGGTTAACTTTATAAGAAATTACACCATATAATCCTCAAAATTATTACTGGGATTGTTTTAGAAAACAGCAGCAGCAACCAAGCCCCGTGCCACCCATCTTTCCCTGTAGTGAATGAAGGAAGCAAGATCATTCAAATCGAAAGCTTGTTCTACTCAGTGGCACTTTCAAAAGGTATTCCAACTCGCAAGGAGACTACTGTTGCCATGCCACACCAAAATCAATTCTTACCTGTGTGAGAAACAAGCCTCCTACGGGAAGACTTGGTTGCTGAATATGGGAAGAAGTTAAATTTCAGACATTTGCCTGTCACCTTGTCACATATGCTGGACTGGCAGTTGCAGGTCTCTTTGCAATCCATCCCAAAGGTACCATAGGGACATTCTGAGGGCAGAGAAAGGGAGCCATTTGTGTGTGTGCATAAGCCTCCATCCTAGCATCCCTGCCTGATTTCCTCAGGATTTGAACCAGCCTTGTGGATCCTGATTGTACAACGAAATCCAGTCCTCAAAAACCCAGGCTTTGCATCAACCTTCAAATTTATAGCTTTATAAAATTCATAAATCAGTTTATAAAATTTATAACTTTATAATTTGGGTTTAAAAATGAAATCATACATTAAAACCACACAAAGGATGCTTCAGGCTTAGTGTAATGATGTGAGGTTTAGCTGCAGACAGCCACACTCAACTAATCTCCTTGGACCTGTCTTAATCCTGTTCATTTTCTGCTTGGTACCGATAGACAGATTCTCACAAATTGCTTCTGTAATGCCTTGATTAGAAATTGAAGGCTGTGGAGATGTAACTTAGTGGTGGAGTGCCTGCCTAGCTTGTGCAAGTTTTCTGGGTTCAATTCCCAGCAACATATGAATCAGCTCCTCGGAGTTTAAAACACTTCATGCTGCCTTTGAATACACTGTACTCACAGACAAGTTACAGTTTTAAATGTATAGAAAAGGGCTTCAGGGCTGGAGTGATGGCTCAGTGGTTACAGTGCTTGGCTGGCATGCATGAGAACCCAGTTCTGAATCCCAGCACTACATGCACAGCTAAGTCTCAGAGAAACAAAAGCCAGATAAAAAACTAAATAAAGTTCATTCTCTCCTCCTCTCTCTCCCATCTTTCAGGGGGGAAAAGAAAGAAAAGAAG
>PVKS010003528.1:0-51624 GCA_004027875.1 Aplodontia rufa
TCCTGTATAAGCAAAGGCAGGGAATCATGATGTTTATGGAATGTGGTACCATGGCTAGTGTGCGACACAAATGATGAGAGAGAACTTAAACACTGAACTCAGGAGCTTGGATTTTAACTGTATGGGCAAGAGTGACTTTCAAAGATCATCCTTGGGAAAGTTATCCAGCATAGGCTTATTGAATGATTTGGAAAGGGGGAAGAGGCTGAGAAGAACATGTCTTTTTTCACTTTCTGGCAGCAATCTTTTTGGGTTCCTTCCGCATGCCTTATCAAGAGATTAAGAATGTCATCCTGGAGGTGAATGAGGCTGTTCTGACGGAATCTATGATCCAGGTAAGAAGCAATGCTGCCCTGCAAGATCTGGCTCATCTTTATAGCTAGAAATTAGCCTTACCTCCTCTCTGCTTTGAAGAGGATCCTCCTTCTGTAGCATTGTTGACTTAAAACACTAGCTTTGAAGGAGCTGCCATTTCTGTGGTAGTCAGGTTATTTTGTCAGATTTATCAAAAGTCCTGCCATCTTACTAGCTGCTCCCTCTGTATTTCCTTCACAGTGGTCCTTGGGCAAAGTGTGGAACAGACAAAAAAAAAAAAAAAGTCATTTAGACTTGAGTTGTCAACTCATCCTCCTCACACAGAGACATCCCTTTTCTCTTTCAGAACCTCATCAAGCAGATGCCAGAGCCAGAGCAGTTAAAAATGCTCTCTGAACTGAAGGATGAGTATGATGATCTGGCAGAGTCAGAGCAGTTTGGTGTAGTGGTAAGTGAGGCGTGTGGCATTCAACTCTTCTCCCACTCCCTTGTTCCCCTCCCCTATGGAGAACAGCCTGGACACTTGTTCTTGCCTGATGCCTGTTTTGAGCTTCTCATTTTCTCTTCTCCCTATTCTGGAACTCTCATCCTCCCAAAGGAGGCTCTGACTCTTTTTTGGACTTCTCTGTCTATATTAGCTATAATGAAATTGCTTTGTCTTTCCCACTAGATGGGCACAGTGCCCCGTCTGCGACCTCGCCTCAATGCCATCCTCTTCAAGCTACAATTCAGTGAGCAAGTGGAGAATATCAAGCCGGAGATTGTGTCTGTCACTGCCGCATGTGAGGAATTACGCAAGAGTGAGAGCTTCTCTAGCCTCCTAGAGATAACCCTCCTTGTTGGAAACTACATGAATGCTGGCTCCAGGAATGGTGGGGCTTTTGGCTTCAACATCAGCTTCCTCTGTAAGGTAAATCGTGTGTTAGAGCAGGACAACAGAGGGAAAGCTACAGGCCTCTCTGGAGCCCACTGTTGGCTTGCAGTAGTATTGTGCATGTCAGTGCTATTGATTCACCTCCTCCCTGCCCTGGCCTAGCTTCGAGACACCAAGTCTGCAGATCAGAAGATGACATTGCTGCACTTCTTGGCTGAGCTGTGTGAGAATGACTATCCTGATGTGCTGAAGTTTCCAGATGAGCTCACCCATGTGGAGAAAGCCAGCCGAGGTGAGACAGATTGGAGCAAAGCCAGAAGGTGATTCTGGGTCCCAAAAGTCTCTGCTAGGGAAGAATAAGGCACAGTCTAGATTTTTGATCATTTTCAGTGCAGACTACTTTTAATTGGGAATAGGGCAAGGTTTTGGCATGGTGTTTAATCCACAAGGGAGGATTGTAAGGCAGAAGACGGATCTCCGTGTGTAAAAATGGAAGAGCTCTTTCCCTTCCTGGGGAAACACCAGAAAGCAATGGGAAAGGCAGGTGTTTTCAGTCTAGGTCCATATTTTTTATCATTCAGAAAGCAGACTGGATTAACAAACCTCAGGCCTCACTCTCCTGGAAGTAGGAAAACGTTGAGTAGAAATAAGACAGAATTCTGCCCTGCTTCTATATTTCTGCATATGTCTCCTTTCTTCCAAACCTGGTTCTCTAAAATGAGACCAGAATCTCAGGGGATTTTGTAGATTCTTTTTAGATTAAATGCAGTCTGCCTTCTGTCCTATACTTTGTAGAAGCTGGATGATAATTATAAAAAAAAAAATTATGGTCTTGATGCAAAGAGCAAAACATAAATGTGTGAAGCAACTAGAAAAAGTATATAAGAGAACGAAAATAAGTAAGCACCTGTGCTAACAGGAAGGGTGACAGCTAAGAGGTCTTGAGACTGGAATTACTAATAAACTTTTGTTGTTTGTTTTTGTGTTTCCTCTAGTTTCTGCTGAAAACTTGCAAAAGAACCTAGATCAGATGAAGAAACAGATTTCTGATGTGGAACGTGATGTTCAGAATTTCCCAGCTGCCACAGATGAAAAAGATAAGTTTGTTGAAAAAATGACTATATCCTTTCATGAAAGGAAGGAGTTGCTCCCCAGGAAAGGACAAAAACACTTCCTGGAAGCGGGGAAATAGGATAGATGTGGCCATATTCAATTTTTCTCTTTAAAATTTTTATTTTATTAAGTACATAGGTTTTTTTTCTATTTATTAATTTTTTTAAGAGAGGGACAGCAAGAGAGAGAAAGAGAATCAATTTTATTTAGTTTTTTCATGTGGGTTTCGTTGGTTTGAGACTTTGTTGTGCGGTGCTGGGGTTTGAACTCGCATACTTGTGCATGCCAGGCAAGCGCTGTAACCCCTGAGCCACCGATCCAGCTCCTAAGTACATAGTTTTCGAAAGCATTCTCATTGTGGAAGTGAAAGCAAACCTCTTCATGAAGGTAATCACTGCTACTGAACTTCTTTCTGATCTATACCTCTTGAATTTATTTTAAACAAAACTGTGTTGTGTTCCTTTTTTGTGCATAATAGTCTTAGCCATGGTTCCATAGTAGTATATGCAAAAGAGCCTCTTTTTAAATTGCTATGGGTATACTGTAGTTCATGATTTACTGTTCTTCTCTTTTGAATATTTAGATTGTTTCTATTTTTTTGCTGTCATAAACAGTGCTGTATTGAACATCCTTACGCATGCCAGTATGCATCTTCTAGTAATTCTCTGGGCTAGAGAAGTAGGTCTGCTTATTGGTGTTGGTCCTTTACTTCTGGGCTGCACAGCTTTGTGAAGGATGCGCAGGAACAGTACAACAAGCTGCGAATGATGCACTCTAATATGGAGACTCTCTATAAAGAGCTAGGCAACTACTTCATCTTCGATCCCAAAAAATTGTCTGTGGAAGAATTCTTCATGGATCTGCACAACTTTAGGAATATGTTTGTGGTGAGCACGGACTACCTACTGACTTTCCACAGGGTTCATGTTGGTTGATTGTAGATGTACATATATTTGAATTCCCCTCCCCTGCAGCAAGCAGTTAAGGAGAACCAGAAACGACGGGAGACAGAAGAAAAGATGCGGCGAGCAAAATTAGCCAAGGAGAAGGCAGAGAAGGAGCGGCTGGAGAAGCAGCAAAAGAGAGAGCAACTGATAGACATGAATGCAGGTAAGAGCACAGAAGCAGAAGAGCTGATGAGTTGAGACAGTAATATTTAGAAGGCTTTTTTATCTAGAAACTTAGAGGCAGGTCTGAGCTTAACTTCTAGCAAATGATTTTTAGCATCCACCTTCCTCTTAGCTCCTGATGCTAGACTTTAACCCCAGTTCATTTACATATACATTTCAATTTTCCATGTCTCTCCTTTTCTGCTTCTTGCATTATATCTCCTGTCCCCAGTGATTTTAGTGTTAGCGTTATATGTACTGATTCCTTCTGCCCATCTGAAGCTTCCTCTGGCCTGTCTCATTCCCTCCGCTAAATCTTTTGGGGTTTTTTCCCCCAGAATATTTTCCTGAGTCTCCTTACATTTTTGAATGGTGGCTTGTCTTCCTTTGCTGCTTATTTTACTAAGTATTGTGTCCCAATGATATCATAAATGGATTGATATCTGGAAGGGGTGGGGATCTGGCTACCCTTTTCTTTCTTCAGCAGAGTGTTTCACCACCAAAGGCATGTCTTTGTTGAAACATATGGTCCCAATTACTGGCCCTCTGTTTCCTGTCTCTCTGCTTCTTTCCTGCCTCTGATTCCCTGCCCCCTTTCCCCCTTGGGCAGCAGAAATACAGCAACTATAGCATATGCTGTTCATGGCACTGACCTGAACCTGGGGAGCCATGAGCATTCTGAAAGTGAAGGGTCTTCAGGTCTGCCACCTCTGTGAAGTCTCAGAGTGCTTTGCTGAGCACAAGCAGTAAAGGCTACTCTGACATCTCTGGCTCCCAGAAACGTACCTTTACACTTTCCTGGAAACCAATTCCATTACCCTTACCTTCTTTGCATATAAACCATAAACTTTGTTCCAGTAATACTATAAAGGCTATATCAAGCATCCTCCACCTTCTTTCACTTTCTAGTCTCCAGGATTTTTCCCCTTAGGAACTAGTTAGGACAAAATGGGGGAAGGTGGAGTCCCGATGACAAATAGGATGAGACTTGCTTGGTCAACAGGTGGCGTTGTGGACCTTACCCTGTTTCCTTTACCTGGGTCAAGCAAATGAGGTTGGAATGTAGGTCAACTGCACTGGTGATGTTCAGACAGCAGATGGCGCTGGGAGCAGTGAGCCCTAGCCTTGCAGCTGGCAGCCAACCAGTTCCTTGGGATTTCACAGTTTTAGATTTCACTATCCTGAGCTGTTGCCATGGAAACCAAGCCAGGCTGGAACAAGGATTTTACATTAACTCTTTGTATTCCAGCCAAGCTGCTCCTCTTAGATGTAGGGCTGGCTTCAGGAAGAAATAACCACTGGAGGCAGTACTTATATGAAATATGCTCTTAATCAGTGACCTCTCTTCATTTAGCCTTGCTTTGAAACCTGAACCAGGCTCTCCATGGGATGTTTGTGTAACTGAAATGAAACATTTTAGGGTAAAGATGGAGTGATATAGTTATTTATTAATTTCACTATTGCTGTCTCTGTACTTAACCTGGTCTTGAAATTGGGCAGTTCTGTAATTCTGTATGTTTGTCCTGATTAATGTGTGGAGAATGGCACCGCAGGAAAATATTCCAGGGTTTTCACTAAATAAATAGTAAGCAATGAAATCTTTCACTTTGGCCATTTTAAAACAGACCCAAATAAACACAGGCCTGTGAGACTTAAGATTGAGCCTTCCTTGTCTGTTCTGAGCTTTTAGCCACTATGAAAGGGTTCCAAGTAATAGTCATGCATTTTATGTGGAATTTGACATTTGCCATGTTGCTGTAGCTGAAGAGTTTTATATTTTTTTCTTCTTTTTCTTTGTTCATGACAGAGGGTGATGAGACAGGTGTGATGGATAGTCTTCTAGAAGCCCTGCAATCAGGAGCAGCATTCCGACGGAAGAGAGGACCCCGTCAGGGTAAGTAAACAAAATGGAACCCAACCTGGGTGTTGAAGGGGGTGAGGCCTTTGTGTTCAGGATCCTGCTACTCTTGGGCTGAAGAGCAGAAGATGATGCTCTGTGGGTTTAGAAGCTTTGCTCCCCACATCATAGCATTGAGAGTGGATTGTCTAGCACTCTTCCACATTAGAAAGTACTCACTAAAACTCAAGTTTGAGAGACTGACAACAAATCAATTACTTTTGACTATTCTCACTTCTCTCCCATTCTTGAAGCAGAACTTTGAAATAAGGGCACCATGTTTCAGGATATAGAGATTTAAGTGAGCATCTGTGTGTATGAAAAATAATTGACCTGTGGACTAGGTTGTACCTCAAGGGTAGAGCGTTTACCTAGCATGTGCAAGGCCCTGGGTTCAGTCCCTAGCACTGCAAAAAAACATTTTTTTTTACTCAAATATAAAACTACATTTGATATGGATTAAATACAAAGAAAAACTGAGTCAGAGTCCTTACTCTTAACTTCACAAGGAAGATGGTAAAAGGAAGCAAGTATAACATCCTACAGGGGGAAGGCTGAGGTATCATTGCCCTTACATGTAAGAATATAGAGAAGTATCCCAACTGAAGGATTACCCTGTGTCCAGGAACTGTCTTTTGTGATAGCTGGCTGCCTCTTTCTACCCAGACTTTGAATACCCAGAAGGAAATGAGGGCTCTTGTGTTTGACTTTAAACCCTTCCCCAAAAGAAGAATCCTTAGTTATATCTCATCTGTTTTATGGCATCCTCTAAATAAAAGCTATCTAATTGGAAGGAAAAGTGGGTATGAGGGGCTTAGAACTCTCTCTGAGTTAGGACATTTAGTCGTTTTTGTTGTTGTTGTTTTGTGGTACCAGAGATCTAACCCAAGGGTGTTAGGCCCACATCCCCAGCACATTTTATTTTTTATTTTGAGACAGGGTCTTGCTATAAGTTGTTTAGGGCCTCACTCAGTTGCTGAGGCTGGCTTTGAACTTGTGATCTTCCTGAGTCAGTTTCCTAAGTGACTGGGATTTCAGGCATGCACCACCACACAAGACTTTTTGTATTTGGTCTTCAAGGGTTTCTGTAGCGTTGTTTCCAACCCACTATATGGTAATGTGACTTTACATTAAGCATTAAGCTTAACAGAAGTACCTTGCTTCTCATTTCCCTATTGCTTCAACCATCTCAGCTAAGTGCCAGTCTGTATCAGATTTTGTTGGGGAATTCCCTTTCAAATGTCTTACTGTGGAGCTATACTAGAATCCCAGATGCTTCCTGTACACAAGCAGCCAGACATCAATGGATTCCCTCTGTTGTGGGGGGGAGGGGTCCCATTCTCCACTACTTTCCAAGTGGGAAACTAGGATTCAACAGGCAGAGGAAGCAGAGATTTTATCAGAACCTAACATTTCAACAGAGGACCTGAATTAATGAAAATGCTGTCTCCCAGTGAAAGAGGGAATAGGAGTAAAATTGCTAAGAGCTCAAAAAACAGCAGCGCTGCCAAGCATAACTGCATCAGAGTTCTCTTTCCCAATGAGGCAGCTGTCCCTATTCAAAGACACTAGCCTTTTCCCTAGAGTTTAAAGGAATGTTGAATTCTTCCGGTCTCCAGAGACATGATGAAGTGACTAGTATACAAAGACCCATTTAGAAGTTGGAAGAGGAGAGTTACTATCATAGGGATGGTTCGTTAAAAGCAACATGTAAACTGCTATGATCTGCAGGGTGTGGGAGAACAATGGCTTGAGTGTCAAGGGGAAGAATCCATGTGATTGTATTACAATGACTATTTCAGGCTCATGATTGAGTCAGCTTGTGGTCTTAATGACTCAACTTTATTTCCATGACTGAATTTTAACCTCTGTACACAGGCCATTTGCTCATTGGGATGTAAGTCAAGGGAAGAGAGAAATTCATTTCTTTCTCCCTTTCATTCCCCGTCACACTTCCCAGCTTCCCTGTAAGCTTCATCAGTAGAACCTTAGTGGTGGAAAAATGCTGAAGACTCCTGATGGTTAGTATCTAACCTGCTCACAGATGAAAGGAATTAGAGCCCAGTTATACATAGCTACCTAACAATAGTACCAAGATCCATAGCCCAGTTTTGTGAATTCAGGTTCATGGCTATTTCCACTAAGTCTGCATGAGTGGACAGGAGATAACAGTGACCCCTCTATATGAGCTAGAAAGACTCTTTCATATGGTCTAGCAAGGAGAGTTCTGGACATGATGAAATTTCTTCAGGGAGCTTTTTTGATGACCGTCTGTCTAAAGAAGGTTGGTAAGAGTATTCCTATACCACCACTAATTCTCTTCCATGTTTTGTTAAAAAAAAAAAATAGGACAGGTAGTACAATTAGGAGAGTTTTAGACAATAATGAGTTATTTAGGATGGTAATGATTGCTCCATCTGTCCTACTTTCCTCTTCCCTAAGGAAGCTCTTAACAAGAGCACTTCCTTTTTAGTAGTAGTTTTAGCCTGTGTTTTATAACGGTCTTTTCCCAAATCATTAGCATTTTTTTAATTCAACTATACTTGTAGTGCCATATGGTTGATTTTGCTGATGTTTTTATCCTAGCACCCCCCTGACTTCTGAGAATCTGACCTCAAAGAGCTTTGACAATTCTCTTAAGATTATTCCTTCCGTTACTCCCACCCATAGTCTGTGGGACCATTCTCTTAAGAATTAATAATCATCCCAGATTCCATCCAGTCAAAACAGTAACCTGGTTCTATGGCTACTTTTTAGTAGTTTTAACAAGTACTTCTTGGAAAAGAAGGGGAGAGGTCAATTTTTCAAACTACTCAGCATAATGGTGGCAGTGGATACCAGAATGCCTAGGTTCTATTGATTCTGTTGCCAGTTTCAACAAGTTTTCCCATCCCTGTCCTTAGGCCACATGATGGCTATCCTTAATGTACTTCCTTTCAGGACTTAAAAGGAAATTTTGTTCTTCTCCTTACCCACCTGGTTCTTATGAAATCTTATGTTATGCATCAGAAACTTCCTGAGTCTGGAAAAATCCTGAAGCACTGTTGGATTAGGTACAACAAGTATCTTCTTAGTTTAAAGGAAGAAGCCAAAGAAAGACGCAGCTTCAAACTTGCCACAGTAGAACTCTGACCTTGTATTGCCCAGGACAGATGTCCCCAAAAGCCAGTGTTCTTTTCCCCAGGGTCTAAAGTCAGAAGTTACCTTAAATCCACAAACTTGACATATACTGGAGAGAGGCAGACTGTTACAGTACTGTAGGAGATTGAATTCAAAGCAATAAAGTGATCTTAGAACCATCACCTTTCTGGACATGAGAAGTAGGGTCTTAAAGAAGCAAGTACTTCAGAAAAGAGTGGAAGCTAAGCAGGTCTGAGAAGATTTTGCTGCTGAGGAGAGACTAAGGAGGTAGGAGAAGCATACACATGTAGAGTGCCAAAATCAAAGTCAAGTGGGCTCCTTTTACTCACCTGTCAGATATTCAGGCAGTAGTTTATATTCATAATTCAGTGAGTGGCTTGGTGAAACCCCCAGAGTCTAGATCACGCACCTCTCATCTGTAACCATATAAGTCCTTGTGGCTATCAATTGGGGTCTTCACTGTTCTTTATCCTCTTGGTAGATGACCGTATGTGTTCCTGGGAGGAGGAGGAGGAGGAGGAGGAGGAGGAGGAGGAGACCTATAAGTTGGTAACCAGTGGGCATGCTGTGTGCTCCCTGCCTGACCTGTGGGTAGCCTCTGCAGGCGGGAAAACAATGGCTCTTGGTCGTGGGTCTGCAACAAGATTGACAGACTTCACCACAGTGAAGATGGGGGTTCTCTGATCCCGTTTGGCTTCTGCCTACCTAAAGCTTTTTGCTGCTCCAAAGGAGGCTTTGTTCCCTCGCTTCTCCGGACTCTTTCCCTGCTTGTGTCCATAGCTGTCTCAGACCTGCAGCCTTCATATAGGAACAGTAGGCCTTTTCATTGCTCCTGCTTATTTAAGGCTTGGGCACTGCCTTCTCTACTCCAGTTTCCTGGGTCCCCAAGACATCAGTTTTTTTGGGTTTTTTTGTTTTGTTTTGTTTTGGTTTGGTTTTTTTTGTGTGTGTTTTTCCCCCCTTAATTTGAATTATAATTCACATAACTAAAGTTCACCACTTTTTTTTTTTTAAGAGACGGACAGTGAAAGAGAAAGAGAATCAGTTTTATTTAGTTTTTCATTGCTCTGATACTTTGTTGTTCATGTGATGCTGGGGTTCAAACCCACATCCTTGCACATGCCAGGCACCACCATAACCACCAAGCCACAGCTCCAGCCCAGAATTCACCACTTTAAAATGTACAGTTCACCGGATTTTAATGTAATCACAAAATTTAAAATTGTCACTGCTAATTCCAAAACATTTTCATTATCTTCCAAAAGAAATCCTGTTACCCATTAACAGTTATTTTTTAACTGATACATAAAAATTATATGTAATTATGGGGTATCTTGATTTTTTTCTTTTTTAGAAAGGAGAGAGTGAGAGAGAGAAAGAATCAGTTTTATTTTCATGTGGTTTTTGTTTCTCCAATACTTAATTTGTATATGTGGTGCTGGGGTTCGAACTCGAGTCCTTGCTCATGCCCAGCAAATGCTCTAACAGCTGAGCCACCACTCCAGCCCCTTGATGTTTTGAAACATGTACACATGCTATGTAATGTTCAAATCAGGGTAAATAGCTTTCTCAAACATTTATCATCCCTTTATTCTGATTCTCTCCTCCTCTACCCCTTGGCAAACACTAATCTACTTTGTATCTCTTGGATTGGACTGATAACCTATATGGTCTTTTGTATCTAACTTCTTTCACCCTCAGCTGCTCTTCATGTACATGCAGTCTCTCAGTACTGCTTCTAGGGCATGGGAAGAGGCAAAACGCCTGAGATGGGCACAGTCCCAAAGGGGTGCCTTCCTGTTGAGGATACTGGGGTCCTAAGTCTCATAAATAAATATGAGCCTTGGGTATAGATCCTGAAAGTTGACAGAAACTCATGGATTGATTGGTTCTTTTCTTCCTTTGTGGAATGACAGCTGGAATTTCATAATCCTTTAGGCTGAGATTTCGTCATATTGGCCATCCTTGACCCCAGTTCTGCCTTCTCTGACATGCCTTTTGTCCCTCCTGCACCAACATACACACTCACTCACACTCTCTGCTTACCTTGTAAGGCCCTTGAAGAGGTGTGAAAAAGCCAGGCTTTTTAGCATTGGTTATTGGAGAAACACATGGGAGTAAGATGTACATGTGATGCCAGTTAGTGGCTGCTGCTCCTATTTTATGAGTGCTGACTGAAACATGTTTTGACCTAGGAGTTTTCTATAGACTGCCAAGAAAACAAAAATAGTACTGTATACCAAACTTTAGCCTATTTAATTCCAACAACCCTATGATGAGAAAATAAATTTTGAGTACTTTTTATCTCTTTTTAAGTATGACATGCCAACAATGTAAACCCCTTTCTGTTTAGCTGTATTCAAGCCTTAGTTCTATTCCCACACAAGGAAGCAAGGGCAAGTTATGCTCTTTGATAGTCTTTGCTACCCAAAGATATATCTCACAGGTTGGATCTCTGCCCTTCCTTCTTTAAAGTAAGAGTCTTTGTGAACCAGAAAAAGCAGCTATATTTGCATGGCTTCTGACTGAATGTCTGCTTTAGAGTTTGAAAGAGATTCGAAACTAGGTCTTCCATGGACAGCCTCTCTCTTGTCTTCTCTTGCAGCCAACAGGAAGGCTGGGTGTGCAGTCACATCTCTGCTAGCTTCAGAGCTGACCAAGGATGATGCCATGACTGCTGTTCCTGCCAAGGTGTCCAAGAATAGTGAAGGAGTCCCCACAATCCTTGAAGAAGCCAAGGAGTTGGTTGGCCGTGCAAGTTAAGCTGGGTCCCTTGGCTATGGCAGCTCCTAAATGAAGCCTGGACTGTCCTGCCCTGCAGCATGTGCCTAAAGGGTCTAGGGGATAATTCCTCTGGGGCAGCCACTCCCACCACCCTGATCCCATCTTTCTCTGGCCTGCTGCTTTCTGAACATCACATACATCTTCAGTTGCCTAGAGGCCAGAGGAAAGGGCCGTGCGAAGGAGGCCTGAGCCCAACTCAGCCAGCCCTGGCTGTTATTACCAAAGCAGGGGACGTGTTTGCTGCCTTAACCCTGTTTCCTCTGTTACTCAAGGCCCAGCCTGCTTTCTTGGCCTGACTTTCTAGTGGGTCTTCCCCTAGGTCAAACTTGCTGAATTTGTGCTTTTCTTTTGTGGTTTTTCTGGCCCTAAGAACAGCATGGAGCTTATGAACCTCTGGGCTAGATCCTTCTTCCATTGCTATCACTTCTGCTCTGCTCTTTTCTTTTCCTAGCTGTTGTTATTTATTACTACTTCTGTGGCTTTGGGAGCTACTTCTGAGAAGCCAGGAGCAAATCCTCCCTTACCCCCACCTTCCTGGAAAAAGTCTCCCAAAATAAAAAGTATCTGGACCACTACTTGTTCCAAGGTGGCCCAGGCCTGAGCCTGTAGACAGGTAGCTATGGCATAGTGACAGCATGGGGTCCACCCAGCTGGCTGCCATGCTTTTTGCCTTTGCCTCCCTGGACCCTTTGCACCAGCCTCCTGGCTACTGAGCCAGAGTCCCCCCTCATGCCTTCCGCAGAGCTTTGGTGCATCTCATTTGGAGTATGGGCTGTAGTGTGACCATCCCAACACCTCACCCTTTGTCTCCAAGGAAATGGGAGGTGGAGCCTCCTGGCTGAGAAATTGTTTTGCAAAGGATCTATTTTTGTATGAAAAAAAAATTTTTTTAAGAAAAGTAACTTCCTTTCCCTTTTCCCCTCTATAATGTAATAGGCTTTGATGGTAGGTTCAGAGTTCTAGGGCTTCTCCCTATAGGCCACAGTCCTGAACATGCCCCTAGACCTTGGCCTCAGTCCTCAAGCCTTCTGGACCTTGAGTTTAAGGTAGAATACCACCACCACCACAGTGTATCAATTCTGGGGCAGGAGGAACTTATTCTCTGGCTGGGTTGGGCCAGGCCCAAGAGTAACAGGAGCTCTGAGGCCACATTTTTTTATGAATTTAATAGATTATCATGCCAAATGTACAAATGCTAACTGGACACTGGGAAGTAGGCACAGAGGTTGCGTGAACTCTACCACCCCCTGCTTCCTTCTGAACAGTGGGCAGACTAAACTGTATGGTGGCCCCAACCTCAGGAAGCTCAGATTTTCTGGCTTACAGTGACACTTTATGTACTCCTTGTGCCCCTTTGAGCCCATCGCAGGAAGGGAGAGAGAATGGCACTTTTAGGGATTGGCCCAGAATTAAAGTCACAGTTAGAGGAGACTTGAGGGGAGCCTTGTGGCCAGGAAGGGGAATTTTAGGTGCTAGGGCCAAAGGCAGCTCTTCTGGGCTATATCAGGGAAGACTGGTACAGGGGGGCTGTTGCTCCCTTGGGTCACTTCCTTCCCCTTGCTGACATCTAGGGTTTTGATCCTTTCTTTTTTAATCTACTTTTGCTAAGATGTGTTTAATATAAAAAAAATAAAAAAGAAGAGGGGGAGGGATACAAAATGCAAACCTGTTTCCCTTGCCTCTTGGGCTTCTGGGATGTCATCACCTCCAGTTTGATGGGTTTGTTTCCAACTGTTAATAAAGCATTGAAACAACACTGCCTTTCAGCCTCCTTTGTGAAGTTCTGAGCTATTTTCTTTTCACTCCAGTCCTGGCGGCTCTGCTCTTCTCCTGTGCCATCCCCCTGGTTGACCTGGCAAATGAGTCAGAAAGCTAAAGGTGCTACATACTATGCTCTGGCACAGGTCTAGAGATGATGGATGCTTTCTGCTCCAAGCTCATTTCAGGGCCATTTACTTTCCACAAAGAAAAAAGGAGGTCACTTAAGCACCCTGTCTGCACTGCCTTGCTGAAGTGTGGCCTTTTCTTGAACTCACATCTAACTCCCTACTTCCCCATCCCCCCAGGTGTCACACAGCTTCACAGCAGGACCTGTGCCTTTTTTGTGAATCATCTGACTCCCATTTTCCTATACCCACCACTTGGTCTTTTGGTGACCATAGACCACATTCCAGAGTAGAGAGATTTAGGCTGGGTTGGAAAGCAGAGCCTGTGCAGCAGTGGTTGGAAGCCCACCACCAGATGACTTACTGGGTCACAGTTACCCGCCACAAAGAAACTTTACAAGCAATGTGTGAAATGAGTGCCCCAGGGCCTGGGGAAGGCCACAAACCATCTTGAGCAGCCTCTACAACTAGAAATAAAAACCTTTTAAATAGCCCAGAAACCTGGGCAGTTGCCTCTGTCATATGTCCGAGGTGTGGCAATGGCTGGCTGCCTGCCTCCTCTCTTTCTCCAAGAAGCCGCGTGTTTCTGGCTCAAAGCTTTATATTTCCACATGCCAATTAGGGGACCAACCACAGCTGCCTTGTCAGTCTGCTGCCATGCCTGGAATAGAACCCAAGAACTCTGGCACCCCGCCCCCACAGCCTGGCTCTCAGAAACAAAACACTGCTCCCATCCCAACAGTGCACACCACCTTTCCTCCCACGTAGGAAAGTCTCCCCCAGATGCTTCGTTGGAAGGGTTGGTTTCCATGACAACAGACCAGGAGGTAGCAGAACTGGTGCCCGCCCCCATCCGCGCGGAGGGAGCCCCGCAAAAAGCGACCTGGGGTGGTTCTGTTGTTGGGCAGAACCTCGCCGACTCTCCCGACGACCCCAGTGGGTCTGTATTTCTGTACAAACTCCCCTCCGGGATCCACCTCCCCCTCTTTCCTGCAGCTTCCGAGGCGGCAGCTACCTTGCTGCGAGGAGGCAGGGGAGCGGTGGGGAGATGGGAGAGCGGGAGTAAATGGAGAGCGAAGAGGGTGGGGTAAGCTGGGTTTGCTGTCTACCTCATTTTCAACTCGTCCTTTTAGTCCCCTCGACCTCCTTTAGAAAGGGATGCACCCTCCAATTTATTTGGCTTTGCTGCTAAGAGGTGAGCGGAAAGGCGCTTTCTAGGGGGGAAACACCCCAGGCTGCAGCTGGTTTGGTAGAACCTCCCTCGCTTTTGCTCCCACTCCCGCGGTGTTCCCAAAATCTCTGGGCCGCGGGGGTGGGAGGGAGAGGGGAAAGGAAAGTCCCTCCTCCAGCAAAGCGGGAGTTAATTTTGGCCGGGAGGGGGCGGATGAACTAAGCAAATGTCCCCTGCGCTTTCCCAAAGCCTTTGCCTGGCGCCAACCCTTCCCCCGCCCGCGCTGCTTCTGTACTTCTGCCTGGAGACTGGCGCTTGGAACCTAGCGGAGACCACCGCAGGCAACAACTAGCTGCACATTCACTTGCACGGACACGCCGCAAACCCCCCACCCCCACGACGGACCCAGAAGCCCGTCACACACCAGATCAACAAGCGCAACTGCAGGCGAGGCAGGCAGACACTGGTTTTGCGAGCGTGCACAGCCATATTGGACAGTCACGTAGAGACTCGGGAGGCTGCAAAACACATTCTCCCACACTACCGCCCCTCCCTTTATTCAGAAACAGCAAACCCTCCGTGAAAAACCAAGACTCGACAATGCCACCCGACCCCGCTCTTCCAGTTTCGCTCCTCTCAGCTCATCCCTTCATCCACACGTGCCACGAACTCCATCTCATAAACACAAACGTTCAGTCTTTCAGAAGAAACCTTTTTATTATTTTTTCGAAGAAAAAAAGCCATATAAATATTAGAGTATAAAACTTGCGTGAGATACAGGAAGGGGGCGGGTGGTAGCTAAGTGACTATGCGAAAAGAAGCGCTTATACAAGGAGTCAGTACGGGGGAATGGGGTCGCCGCAGCGCGTGGACACAGCACGAAACACAGCACGGGCCGCCGCAGGCAGATTCGGGACGGACGGCTGCGCGCAGCCCCCGCCCGCTGCCCACCGCCATCACGTAAAAGCACACCGCACTACACACACTATTGGCTATTCTACACCAGCCAGGGACGGGGTTCTACACTACTCTTAAGGGCTGGGGTGGGGTTCTCTCGCAGCCCCGCTGGATAAACCGGACCGCAAGGGCAGAAGTGAGTAGGCAGAGGAAGGTCTTAGCTCAAGGAGGCACTGGGGGACTTCGACCAGGCTCTGGCCACTAGGGGGCGGGCTGAGGGCCTGGGCGGTGGCCTTCAGAGAAGAAATGGCACCTGGCGAGGTGGAGGGTCTAGGCTTGAGGAGTACAGCTGACCTGTGGAAAAGCCCCTTTGTGGGCTGAGATTCTTTCCACTTGACTCCTGCTCTAGCTCCTTGCCTCCTGATCCAGGGGCTAAGAACGGCCTTGCAGGCTTCCCTTCCTGCTGGGGTTCCACTATCTTCTTCCCACAGTGGCTCCTCTGGAGTACCCAAGAGCCCACAGAGGCCCCTCTGACCTCTCCAGCAGACCTACTCCTAAACCCAATCAGAGCTTCCTCGGACTGAAATGCCAGTTTAAATTCATTGGTCCTGATAGCTCAGCCCAAAGCTGGTTGCCTGGGCTGAACCCTATATGAGTGTCCAGCCTGATGCTTGGTTTATGGCTGGATTTAGGGGATCTGGTCAGTACCCTGGGAACATACAGAGCCTCCTTTAGGACCCTGTGAACTGATGGGCCAAGCTTTGTCCATCCTCTCCCCATCCACATACTTCTTCCCTTCTTTAGCCTACCACCCCCTACTGTCTCAGAACATGCAATGAAGTCTCTTGCTTGAGGAGGGGTAGGGAGAGTCACAGCATGCAGTGGGAACATCAAACAATGAAAAACAAAAGACAGGTCCCCCACATCATTGGGAAGAGGCTTGGTAGCAAAATGCCTTCCCTAAATTTGGCAAGTGTCATCAGTACCACTTGAACATTGGTCTTGGGCTCTAGGGAGGCAAAAAGGACTTGCATTAAACCATGCTTTGGGGGAAGATTGAGAATTGAAGGAGAGACTAAGAGGTCATGATGCCCTCCCAACTCTTCAGAACTATGAGTCTTTTTAGATCATGTGGTACCTCAACACCCCAACCACCTTACTCAAGAGAAGAACTTTGAAGAAGCGGGATGGGGTGGGGTGGAGGGAGGCAGGTGATGGATGGGCCTGACTGATTTGGAAGATGGAGGAGTCCAGCTGTAACTAAAGGGGGTGTGACAAATGGTTCTTGGTGTCTACACTAACCCCATTACCCCATGGGTACAGCAGTTGATTAGTTGGGGGTTCCCAACAGAACTCCCTTTGCATATTCAACCCCTTGGGGGCAGAGAGGGGGAATTAACTGGGCACTTGTTTCTATTTCCCAAGGGGAGCATGGCCTTAGCTCCTACCAGTATCCTGGGGGTGAGCCCTGAAATTCTGAGGCCTGGGTACAGGTAAGGAGAAGCTGGGTTGGCTGGGGAGGGAGGCGGCCTGTGGCTCTAGGCCTGGCCTCCACATTACTTCTTCTCCTTCTTGCCGGACTTCTTCTTGTTTCCATTGCCACCTGCTGGGGTCTTGCCATCCCGCTTGCCAGGTGCATTGGTTAGCGTGGCATTGCTGCCAGGGATGTAGACGTTCTGGCGATAGTCGGGGACATGCTGCAGGGTGAACTGGGGCCCATAACGGGCACTCAAACCCATGGTGCCAGCACCTCCTCCCAGGGTGGAGCTCCCATCAGCAGCTTCTGTAGAGACAGGAAGGTCAGATCATCAGAGGGGGCAGTGACTCTCTTATACCACAAGCAATTAATGAATGTCTACAAAACACCCTGGGGCTGACCACACTGAGCACTGAGAATACACCAAGGTAGTCTCTTCACAAGGAATTGAGGTAGAGGTGAAGAGTGAGAAAGCCTAGGCTTGATTCCTCGCTATTTTTCTTACTGTGATCCTGGACAAGTTGACATAAACTCCCTGTGTTGCCTCAATGTTCTGAAATGCACAATGGGGGTAGTAACAGTGTCCAGCTCTTCTAGTTTTAATGAAATCTAAACTAGAAAATGTATGTAAAGTGCCTAGAATTGTGCCTGGTGTCCAGTAACTGCTCAAAATATGCTAGATCGGGGGCTGGAGCGGTGGCTCAGTGGTTATGGCACTTGCCTGGCATGCATAAGGATGCAGGTTCAAACCCCAGCACCACATATGCCACCAAGTGTCCGAGCAATGAAAGCCACATGAAAAACTAAATAAAATTGATTCTCTCTTTCCCTCTCAAAAAAATAAAAAAGGAACATACTAAACAGTGTTTCCCTCAGAGCTAAGACCTTGCTTCCAAATCTTTGCCCTAGCCCTTCTCAAGGGAAACTTCCACCTTCCACACTAGACCATGGTTTGTACATAATCCTATCCTTCTGCAACCGCAGCCTATTGGGAGAAGGTGCTCTTCCAAACACTCATTTCTTGGAAGCATTTGACCACCTACTCTGTGTCAGCACTTGCTTGATGTTTCACATGCACAGTCACTTTCAACCTCAGCCCAACACCCAATGGAGTCTGCAGGATTGTCCTCATTGTACAGATGAGGAACTCAAGGATGACAGTGGAAAGCAGGCCTAAGTGTATCCAAGTGCATGCTGCAGAGTATAGTCACTCGCCTCCACCACTGCCACCAGCTGGAACCTTATCTCACAAGGCAAAGTAGGTAGGGAGAAGACAGGGATGCGCCACGCCCTAAGGGCTGAGAAGAGATGATCCTGGGGACCAGACATCTTAGGTATAATGAAGACAGAGGCTCAGAACATCCAAACTAGGTGGCATTAGAAAGTACAGCCAGCCCAACTTCTTGTACTAAAGAAGAAAAGGGAGTCTAGAGAAGCACACATAACTCGGCATCTGGGCACCTGTGGGGTGAACAGCTCTCCAGCGGACTTGTACACACTTTAAGGTCAAACCACATTAGTCCTTTTCATAAGGTTGTTAAATTAAACAAGTGCTTCGTCCAGTGCCCAGGCACTTAGTAACTTGATAAATTAGTTGCTGCTGCTATCAACATCATTGTCATTGTCATCATCCGGTGTGTCACCCATCTACGCTACACTCTCCCTGGCTGGGGTGTGGGGGATGCTGGAGGGGAAACAGGAGGTTTACTCTTGGGGCTCACTGCTGGAAAGCCCAAAATCCTCTGTGGCAGAGAAAGAGTTAAAGACCCCCCCCAATACCCAGCCCTTGCCCAGCTGGCAGAAGAACTTGCCTTGCAGCCTCCTCTGCCCCCACCCTGGACCCTGGAACCCGGGAGAGGGTGACTAAAGCTGGAGAGGCTGAGTAATCCTCGGACAGCAACCAGGAATTGAGAAACAGACAGGAAATAGTTTCAATGCCAGGGAGAGGGGGGCCGGCATAAGAGAAGGAAGAACAGAGACGAGCCTCAGCCTTTCTGCCCTCCAGGCCCCAGCGTTCTGTTCCTACAGCCTCCATTCCAAGTCCCAAATCCCTGAAGCTGAGGGCCTCGCCGGGGGTGGGGAGGGGGGCCCGGTGGGAAAGAGCCGCTGCCCACTTCCTCTTCTCCTTCCCCAGGCGGCCCACCCCCTCCGCCAGCCTCGGCGCTCGGCCGACGTTTCCCTGTTTTCTCTAATTAACTCCAGGAGGGAGCCAATCCTCAACAGCCCGCCCCCCCCTCCCGCCGCCGCGCCGGCCACTTCCAACCTCCCCGCGCCCGGGAAGGGAAGGGGGAGGGGCCCGGAGACAGCTTCAAAGAGCCACGATTCCAGGGCGATTTAGGGGATAGAGGGAAAGGGAGACCAAAGAGGTGTGAGAGCAGGAGAGTGCGATGTGTTTCATTTGCGCTCTGCACACAGAAGAAAGCGGGAAGCAATGGGGAGAAACAGGGATAAGGGAGTCAGACCAGAAAGATCAGGAGCACTTGACTGACCGGAAGCCACATCCACCCACATCTACCTGTACCCAAGATCTCTGAGAAGAACCCAGAATGGGTGTAAATGACAAGCAAGCTCCTGCTCACCTTGTGGGTTCCGTGAAACGGGTGGAGAGGGGAGAGATGGGGAATCCAATATGAATGAGACAAGAGACTAACACTGGAGTTCTGTCTGCTCAGCTCCGCCACTGAGCAGCTGTATGACCTTGGCCCAGACCTGCATCACTCAGGCCAGTTTCCTCTCTATAAACCTGGGGGGACAAAGTTGCATTGCCAGCTTTCACCTTCTATGGAATCAGTTCTTCACAGCCCCTCCCTCTATAGCTTTCCCCCATTCCCAAGACCCACACTGGGCAAGCACCAGGATATTCTCTTAATCAAAGAAGACAGAGAAAGAACCTGGACCTCTTCTGGCCTGAGGAGGCGGGGTGAAGCTGGCCTCCTCTTAGGTGCCAACCCCTTCAGTTCCCACCTTCCCCATCCTCTTACCCTGCCCAGCCCAGGGCTGAGACAAAGACTCTGGAGTAGCCAAGAAGGTCTGAAGAAGCTGGACCTGAGCTGGTGAAGCTGCAAACCACAGCCTCCTTTGGAGCACACCTCCCCCATGTGTTTATTTTAAAATCTTCCCAAGGGTCCCTCTTACTCTCCCTCTCACCGGCTCTCAGCAGCTCCACAGGCCAGGCTGGGCTGGGCTCCAGGAACCTCTCTGGTTCTGGGGCAAAGAAGTGGGTGTGAAAGTGAGAGCAGGGCTTGACCCTGCCACCTCCACCCCAGAGTCCATTCCCCAGGGCCCAGGAGCAGCCTTGGGTCAGGCCTTCTGTGGCTTAGAGGGGTGGGGTACTTACAGGGGAGCGCGTGTTGCTGTGGCCCAGTTCCAGGGAGAACTTCTGGGAGGGGTTTGGGCCATAAATACTGCTTCCATTTCTGTTTTTAACATCTGGATTGAGCCTTTAAAAAGCCAAATTTCTGGCCTTGGGGCTCAAGGCCACAACAGCTAAATAGGCCCTTTCACTTCCTTCAGGGCTTGGACTTGGCCTCTCCCCAGAGCCATCTACCTCTTTCATACTCAGCACCTGGCTGCCTAGGACTACAGCCCTGCCAAACAGGGACAGCTCTACCCCAGGGGATGCCAGCCCCACCATCCCTTCCTTCCTTGCCCTTTCATCAACCACAGGTCTGGCCCCACTTAACCTCACGGACATCTAGGGTAGGGTTGCCAGATAACAAAAATACAGTGGGTCCAGTTATATTTCAGTTTCAGGTAAACAATGAGTAATATTTTAGTAGTTGGTCTCATGTAACATTTGAAATCTACTTATGCTAAAATAGCACTTGTTGTTCATCTGAAATTCAGATTTAACTGGGCATCCTGTATTTTACCTGACAATCCTAATCTGGGAGAATAATGCAGGGCATTAAGAGGAGTTCAGCCTCTAGATACAGCCAGCTAAAAGGGAAACTGAGACTAGATCTAAAGACAGACAAAGTCATTGTCATAGAAAGGGCATGAGCTTGGGAGTAGAGCTGGGTTAGAATTATAGCTGTGCAGCTCAAAACGGGGCACTGGAGGGGGGCCAGTGACATTTCACACCCCTCCTCTGTCACATGTAAATAATCAGGACTGCCTTGCAGGGTTGTTGAGAAGATTAATTGACATGAAGCACTTTAGGTTTATTTACTATGTGCCCTGGCACAATGATAGGGACATTGTGATTGTTTCTGGTTCTCTGCTCACCTGTCCTCCAGCTGTGTCGGAGGGCAGGACTCTCAGTTCACTACCTAGGCCAATGCCTTAACCCTCTATAGGCCCACAATTTGGTGCTATGGAAGCTAGTCTTTAATAAAAGGAATTGTTCTAATTCTGCCTTCTATACCTATAAAGATCACTAAAGATAATGATTAATCGATGATAATCACTATGATTATGAGGACTCTTTGCCAATTCTGTGCTGAGTGCCTTACATTCGGCCCTTACAACATCACAATAAGTTTATTAATATTTTGTCCATTTTGTAATAAGTGAAATTGAGACTCAGAAGGGTTTAATAACTAAGGACTCACAACTAAGTGCTGGCACCAGGTTTTGAATTCAAAGTGACCTGCCTCCAAAGTCTGAGCTCTTAAGTACTAATGATACGATTCTGCTTCCCTTGCTCAGGACCCTTGTGTCTCTTCAGGGACAACCACCATTGACTGAGTATTACATGTGAGGATCCTCGTTAGCCTTGTGGGAAAACCAAAGTCCTGGTCTAGAGGTGGGGGCAGCAATAAAAAAGGAGTTTCTTTCTCTCTGCTGGAAATATCCACATCCACTGTCACTGATTGAGGGTTCACATGTACCAGGCCCAGCATTCTATGTTTCATCCTCACATAACCCTTTAGGATTGCTGTCTCAATTTTCGTGGCTGAGGAAACTGAGGTTTAGGCAGATTGAGCAAACTGATCAAAGTCACAAGGATGTGGCGGAGCTAGGACCCGACCTAGGCTGTCCCCATCCACAGATAAACTTGTAACCACTACTCCCACATCTCCTCCATGGACTGTTACTTGCTTACTCTGCTCCAGGCACCCCAGATCCCCTAGTTCCTCTGCCATTCTTTAGCCTGGAATCATAAATTCTCTCTAACCAGCTACAAGATCTGGAGAAACCACACAGGATATCCAGTTTCCACCATGGTGGCTGTGGAAGGCCCCCCAAGCCCCACATCTCCCATCCCGCCACACACATGGGCACCACTTACCGCTGGCGGAGGCCAAGATCATGGCCTGCAGCATCTCTGTGTCAAACTGGTTGTTGGGCCAGGTGCCAGTTTCATCACCATTTTGAGAGCTGGGGAGAAAGTGGGATGGTGAGCAGTAACCCTGGCCTGCCCCATTCATGCCCTTCCTGCCCTCTTCCCAGCGTTCCCAAATACAGTGCCCTGTCCTCAGCCCATGCCCAAGACCTACTCCTTTGAGCGGGGTAGGAAGTGCTTACACAACCCTTCAGAAGCCAGATCCCTACAAGTCCCCTAAACCAGCCTTCTATTGTCACAGAGGCAGTTAAACAACTGCATCCCCTACCCTTCATGAGAGGGTGGTGTTTACAGTCAGGCAAGGAATGTCAGAAACTGTTGGGAGGACAGAGAAAGAGGAAAATATGAGAGACAATTCCAAAGCTACAGAAAGGGGGCGGAAATCAGAGAAAAAATAGGGGGAGATGCAGGAGGCCCCAAGAGGCCCTGGAGCAGGGAGAAAGATATTTTGAAAACTCAAATATGATTGCTTCAGTGACTTCCTAAGCCCTCAAAATGAAATCCAAGGACCTATAAGCTCTTGTTTCTCCCATTTCACAAAAACACCCACCTCTGGCTCTATTCTTATTCTATTAGCAAACCTTTTCTTTGGGACTTCCCTTTTCCTCGGATTCATTTGCTGCAATCCATGGGCAGATGCTGCTCCCTAGAAAGCCAGCCCTCAGCCTTTGCCTCAGCAATATGAATAAATTTATCTAAGGTGAACCCCCAAACCACCCTGGCTGGGTCAGGTGAATGCTGTTGCACTCGTCTGCTCTGCCATGGTGACCTCATGAGGTGGGATTGTGTCTACCTGTTTCCCACTGAAGCACCTAGCCAAATTAAGACTCTTACAGGCTCTGGGCACTGAAAAAACATGAAGTGATCCATAATTTTAGAAAATATTAACTGTAAAAGAACCCCAAGGAATTCCAACTCAATTTGGATTTTTTTCCATAGTGACAATTTCAATTCTTTTTTGTTGTTGTTTAATTTTCAAGGATCCAATTCTTTCAATTCAGTGGAAGTGATGGGGAAGCCACCCTTGCCTACACTCGCAGTTTGCCTTTTAGGTGACTGTTGGCACTATCTGGCTCCTTAATAAATACTCTTTAACTAAAAAAGTGGGAAGAGGTCAGGGGAGAGAGTTAGATTCCTATGAAGTAAAAAGGATTTGGCACTACAGGGAGGCAGGGCAGGACTTATGGCATGGAAGTGAATGTGGCTATGTGGGTATGGGTGCAGGTGAGTGTGTTTTGGTGCCCATGGTGGGTGAGCACCACCAAGGACTTCTTCACAATGCTCTGTCCCTGCTTATAGTTTCCTCTGATCTGGAATTCCCCATCCCCAAGTAGGTGGACTCTGTTGAAGGCTCAGAACAGAGCACACAGCTGTTGTGTGTCACCTCTATACCATCACAGTAAACATAAAGTTAGGGTGGCAGGCCAAGCAGGAATCTTATTCCTCCCTTGCAGGAGTGGTAAGAGCTGTAATACTGTGCCCACTTCCTCAACAAATTTTTATTGAGCAATTACTAGTAATGTTCCAGACACTGGGTTAGGTGCTGGGATTGTAGGTATGAATGTGAAGAAATAGAACCTCATGGTACACATCAAGAGGTTGATATTAAATGATTAAACAATAATTTAATTATAATCATGGCAGGTACAATGGAGGTAAAGAGCAGGGGGTTACCAGAATATGTAAGGAGAATCCTGACCTAGTCAGAGTGAGGGAGCTCAGTTATTTTAAGCTTCTCCAAAGAAAAGATAACAAATTTAAATCTGAACACATTATCTTGGTGACTTATAGAAGGAATGATTGAAAAGTACCACCTGATAATCAGTGATATAAAAACAGATTCAGGCAAGGATCATCAGGATCATTAAAATTGGATAAGGGTTGCTGAACATCTCAAAGTATCATCCACAGACTATTTACTAACCACAAATATTTGAAAATATCTTCATAAAGCAGAACACAGTGGTATATTCCTGTTGTCCCAGCTATTCGGCAGGTTGGGACAGAGGATTGCTTGAGCCCAGGAGTTCAAAGCCAGCCTGGGCAATATAGATCACCTCAAAAAATAAAAAGAGATGAAAATAAAAATATCTTCATAAAGGAGAGATCTGGGGACTCTACTTTCACCAAGTGAACAAACTTAGCATCCCTGATAATAATTCCCAATGTGATCCAGGAAGGATTAGCATATCACCCACAGAGTAGTCTTACCAGGACTGTTTAACTTGAATCTAAGCATGAGAAAAATAATCAGAAAATCCAGATTGTGGGGCATTTTAAAAGACAACTAGTTGAACTCTTTCCCAACAGCTTGGAAAGCTAAGGCAGGAGGATCATAAATTCAAGGCCAATCTCAGCAACTCAGCAAGATCCTGTCTCAAAAATTAAGTAAATATTTGATATTTGATAAAAGGGGCAAAAGTATAGTGTGGAAGAGAGATAGCCTGTTCAACAAATGGTATTGGACAAACTGGACTGCCATTTGTAGACAACTGAAGCTGGATCCTTATCTTTCACCCTGCACAAAAATTAAGTCAAAATGGATCAAAGACCTGGATATTAAGCCTACAACTTTAAATTTACTAGAAAAAGAAGTCGGGTCAACACTACACCTTATAAGAGTCGGCAGCTTCTTCCTTAATAGAACTCCTATGGCACATGCTGTAAAATCAAAATTAAATGAATGGGATGCAATTAAACTAAAAAGCTTCTGCGCAGCTAAAGATCTAGTTGAGAGCATCAACAGAGAACCTACAGAATGGGAGAAAATTTTTGCCTGCTACACCTCAGACAGAGGGCTAATATCCAGAATATATAGGGAACTAAAGAAACTAAAATCCAAACTTGCAAAAAATCCAATCGATAAATGGGCTAAAGATCTCAAAAGGAACTTCTCTCCAGAGGAAGTCCAGAAAGCCCATAAATATATGAGAAAATGCTCTACATCATTAGCTATAAGGGAGATGCAAATCAAAACTTCAATGAGATACCACCTCACTCCTGTTAGAGTGGCAAAAATGAAAAATACAAACAACGACAGATGCTGGAGGGGCTGTGGGAAAAGAGGAACACTATTATACTGCTGGTGGGACTGCAAACTGGTTCAGCCACTATGGAAAGCAGTGTGGAGAATCCTTAAAAAATTAAGGATGGAACCACCTTACGACCCAGCTATCCCACTCCTGGGAATTTTCCCAAAAGATTTGGAATCAGTGTATTATAGCGATGTGGCTTCATCAATGTTTATAGCAGCTCAATTTGCTATAGCTAGATTATGGAACCAACCCAGATGCCCCTCACTTGATGAGTGGATACAAAAGCTTTGGTTCATATATACTATGGAATACTACTCGGCCATCAGAGAAGATGATATTATAGCTTTCGAAATCAAATGGATGCAGATGGACAGAATTATGCTTAGTGAAGTCTCCCAAGCTCAGAGACTCAAGGGCCGAATGGTTTCTCTCATCTGTTGATACTAGAATTTATGGTGAAGCTGTAGGACAGACGGCTGACCTAACAAAACCTCAAAAATTGAATGACTTTCAGTGCAACAGGGGAATAGCTCCCTAGGATACTTTCAGGTGTAGGGAAGGGGATGGGGAGGGGGGAGGGTATATGAAAAACTCAGAGGAGTCTGGTGATTGGGAAGATGGGGGAACCATCCCAGAAGCCGATGTCATTCCTCCACGAGCTACCCATTTAATGCATGAGTTCTTCTGGGGGAAACTGCGACAGGTGAAACCCATGGTGGTTTATCTATGCTTTGGCATGATCCCTGGATAACAAAGTTTATATACATTGATTGCTACTGTTTTGATAATGTTTCCCCCTCAACTGTATCCTGTATCACTTATACTTCTAATAAATTTGAAAAAAAATTAAGTTAAAAACAGGAGGTGGGGATGTAGCTCATTGACAAAGTTCCCCCAGGTTAAAACCCCACTTCTAAAAAACAGTTTCATTTAAAAGGAGAAAAAGAAAGGAGAGGAAGAGGAGGAGGAGGGGAGGAGGAAAGAAGAAGGGGGAGGAGGGAGGTTATACTAGATTAAGGCAGAGGGTCAGGGCAACCAAATGCAATTCCTACTTCTTGACTGAATCCTGCATTTTAAAGGAAAAAAAAAACAGATTAAAGGGACATATTTGAAGCTTCTGTGAAATCTGCTAGTAGCCTTTACATCATTGCATTAATGTTAAATTCCTCAAATGTGATAATTTCTTTGTGGTTACGTAGGAGCTCTAGGAGCTACATACCACAGTGTCAGGTGTTATGATGACTGCAACTTCCATATGGTTCAGAAAAAAATGTGTGTGTGTAAAGATAAAATAAAAGTGCAAATTTTTAACAATTGATTAACCTAGGTTAAAAGAATAAAGGGTGGGCTGGAGTGGTAGCTCAGCGGTTTTGGCGCTTGCCTGGCAAGCATGAGGACCCGGGTTCAAACCCCAGCACCACGTGCACAACTGAGTGTTGGAGCAACTAAGGCCATGTGAAAAACTAAATAAAGTTGTTTAAAAAAAAAAAGAATAAAGGGTATTCAGATGTTCATTATACAATTCTTTCAGCTTTTTAATAGGTTTGAGACATTTCAAAATTAACAAGTTGAAGGATAAAAATAAATCACCTCAGAAGAGGTCTAGTGTTGTGAGACAGAACTTCATAGGCAGGAAGAGTAACCCTTCCTAAACCTCTGAGGAGCTTGGTGAAAGGACCCTAGTGAGTTCAAAGGGCTAAGGCAGTGTGACTACCCTAAGGGTGTCAGGCCAGGGCAGCACAGTGGACACTAAAGATTTTGGCCTCATCTTCTGAGCTCTGGGAAGCTGCTGAGATATTTTAAAGGGGGGTGGCCATGATGTGATTTATGTATTCAATTATTTACTTATTTTTTGGTACTGGGACTGAACCCAGAGGCACTCAACCACTGAACTGCATCTCTAGTTCCCCCCCGCTTTTTTTTTTAATTTTGAGACAGGGTCTCACTAAATTGCTTAGGGTCTTGCTAAGTTGCTGAAGCTGACTTTGAACTTGCAATCCTCCTGCCTCAGCTTCCCAAGCCACTGGGATTACAGGCATGTGTCTCTGTACCCAGCAGGATTTATATATATATATATATTTTTCCCCCAGGGCTGAGGACTGAACTCGGGGCCTTGCGTGTGCTAGACAAGCGCTCTGCCACTGAGCTAAATTCCCAACCCCAGGATTTATATATTTGAAAATTACTCTTGCTCTTTTGAAAGTACCAAGTATAGGAGTTCTCCTGGAAGGACAGGAGCACAGTGATGAGGACTCAGCCACCTCCGTCTCCATGGAAATCCAGTAGTCCTCACTTCCATCTGACTGAGCTTCAGGCAGGTGGGTTCAGGCCCAAGCAAAGGGGCCTATAATGGGCATAAAATGGGGAAAGCAGTAAAGGAAGGCAGCAGGGAGGAGTTTTGGGTTTAGAGGCGGTGAAAGGGCTCAGACACCACAGGTTAGGAGGACGGCCCCTGCAGAGGGCAGCAGTGTTGAGGTAATAAAGGTAAGTGGAAGGGTGGCTTGGAACCATGATGGGACGGATTATAAGGAAGATTCCTGGGAAATGGCTGAAGGCTGGAAGGCAAACAGGTGGGCAGGATGTCTGAAGCTGGACAAGAGATGAGCAGAGGGGAAGAGACTTGTTTTTTCCTGAGAGCACCTTGTTTTCTGAGTCCTGGGCCAACTGGTTTATATATTTATCATCTGTTTCATCCTCAGAACCACCCTGCAGATCAGGGTTATGATTATCCCTGTTTCATGGCAGAAGAAATCAGGGCTCAGAGGTCTTCTCAAAGTCACAGATCTGGTAAATGACAGAGCTGAAACCTGAAAGTAGGCCTAATACACCTGCGGAGCCTGTGATCTTACACTCAACAACAAACTAGGCTTCAACAAGAAAGCAGAGGCAGGGATCTCTTTCAGGATTTCGGAGGAGTAAAAAGTAAAAAATGGAAAAGACTAATTGCATTTAATTGACCACTTTCCAAGTGGCTCAGTGGTTAAGCACCCTGGGTTCAATCCTCAGTATGAAATGGGAGGGGGGTGATTGGTAGGAAGCATGCCAGTTGACTGGGAATAAAAGTTCTTGATATTCTAAGTGTGAATAAGTTTGTAAAAAAATGTAAGGTAAATTATATATGTTTTTAAAAGAAGCTTGTGGGGGCTCAAGAGGTGGCTCAGTGGTTACAGAGCTTGCCTGGCATGCATGAGGATGTGGGTTTGAACCCCAGCACCACATACATGATGAAGTGTTGGAGCAACGAAAGCCACGTGAAAAACTAAATAAAATTGATTCTCTCTCTCTCTCTCTCTCTCTCTTTAAAAAAGCTTGTGCATGCTGTTTGACTACACAAATAAAAACCTTCAGAAAGGTACATATGAAAATTTCACTGATTTAATGACCAACTTGCCAAAAAGAAGAAAAAAAGAAAGATGGAAGAGAAACTCTTACAACGAAAGGGTTTAGGAGACTTGAGACATTCAACCACACACAAATGGGGGTCTTACAAAAATCATCTCCGGGGCTGGAGTGCTAACTTAGCGGTTACAGTGCTTGTCTGGCATACCTGAAGGCCCAGGCTTAAACCCCAGCACCACATGCACAACTAAGTGTTGGAGCAACAAGAGTCACACGAAAAACTAAATAAAATTGATTCTCTCTTTCCCTCTCTATCTCACTGTCCCTCTCTCTTAAAAAAATCATCTACTAAAGAAATAAAGATTCGGATTTAATTATATGATGTCTAAGATCTGCGTCAAGGTTATCCAAAGTGGGTACTGCTTGACACAAGATAGGGTGTCCATTAGAGCTCAACAGCAGGCTCCTAGAGGTTCATTACACCCTCTTTCTACTTTTGAATATATGTGAAATTTTTCACATTAAAAGAAAAATAAGCTAGTGATCGCCACTGTAGCTCATGTGTGCAAGGCTCGATGTTCTATCTCTAGAACTGCACCAAAAAGAAAGTTAGTCATGGTTTTCCCTACGTTATAAAATTATGCATGGTTTTTCTTTAGAATTTTTTTCATTTTCTCCTGTTTCTACAATGAGCATATATATATTATTTATAAGCAGAGAAAATAATCCGCTATTTGTTGAGTGGCGGCTCAATCTGAGAGAGAGCAGGGAGAATGTGTCTCAAAGGAGGAGGAATGGAAGGGAATGGCAGTGTGGAACCATCAAAGGAGAATAGGTGGGGGCAGGCAGAAGCCAAATGGGGACTCTCTCTGCCTTGCAGAGTTTGAGAACAGCTGAGACTACAGCTTGGAAGACAGAGATGGTTTGCTGGTCTCAGAGCTTGGGACAACAGCTGGTGGGATCAGAAGCCAAAAGGATAACATGAGAAGGGACAGTAGTGGGGTGGAGGAACACCTAGTAGGCAAGGACTTTTGTCTAGGCAGTGTGACTTAGTGCTAGCTTGGACTTGAATCAGGTTCACTGAAGAAATCAAAATTGGCCTGTTCTAAACATGGTGTGCCTGACCAGTTGGGCTGAAAGCAGCGGACAAGACAATAGGGAGGGACTGGGGCAGAGGAGCAAAGTAGGGCTGGAACCAGGATCAGACTGAGTAGAGAAATCTCCCCCTCTTCACTCAAATCTGCTCAAAAAGCAGCATAGCACAGCTCCCTGTCCTTCTGTTGATGGTGGGAGGTCTCATGGCATGGTCTGTGCGTATCCATTCCCTTCACCTAGAGTGCTCTTCCACCTGTCTTCAGCTGGTTAATTTGTATTCATCTTCAGATCTCAGCAGTTTCATTTCTTCCTGAATATCTTCTTGCTTTCTGAGTAGATCAAACCCCTATTTTATGCTTTTCAGCGCAGTTACGACAGCTGCAGTCCCCGGTTTACTTTCGTGATAACTGGGTTAATATTTGTCTCCCTCAACACATTCCAAACTCCTTGAGAACAGGGACCATCTATGTTATCTGTCACACACCTGGAATACTGCCTGATCTACAGAAGGCACTTTTTAACTGTTGAAGAAGGGAAGCTGACGTTGCTGGGGTAGGCAGCACCCTTGTTCCATCTTGACCATTTTTGGAGCTGAATCAGAAATGTTAGTGTCACCACCGGCAAGTTGACTAAAGCTCCTGAGCTTTCTCCATTTCCCCAAGAGCTTCCCATAGCTTTCAGGCAACTGAGCTTCTCATTTGAGGAGACTTGAAGCAGGGGTAGGTTCTCACTCCAGAGGGCTATATGAGAGGCTTCCAGGTCCATCAGTGACTTCCCTTACAGGACCAGTGTATGGCCTGGGCTGGGGGTGGGTAGAGGAAAACACAAATTGCCCAATATGTCTCATAGCCACAACTCAGATGTCACCTCTCCTAGAAGCCTTCCCTGATCCCCTCCCTGATTAGACTCACATTACCCACTTTTTCCTAGAAAATTCTATGATTTGTAACTAGATTTTTTGGGGGAGGGGTACCAGAGATTGAAACCAGGAATGTTTAACCGCTGAGCTGCATCCTCAGCCCTTTTTAAAATTTCAAAACAGGGTGTCATCGAGTTGCTTAGGGCCTCATTAAATTGCTGAGGCTGGCTTTGAACTTGCAGCCCTCCTGCCTCTTAGTCTGCCAAATTGCTGGGATTACAGGTGTGTGCCACCATGCCCAGCTTGTAACTAGATTTTCCTTCTTTCTTTTTTCTTTTTTCTTTTTTTAATTTTTTTAGTGCGATTTGTTGACAATTTCTCTCTTCTGCTGTCCTGGACATTTATGTGTTCAAGGACTATGTCTGACTTTTCATTCTTATACTCCAATGTTAGCACAGGGCCTAACTCAGAGTACATGCTCAAATACTATTTGTTGAGTGAAGGAATGACTTAATGGATAACTATGTGGAGGCTGGCTAGGCCAGTGGACAGAAGGGAAATTGCTGGGGTCAAGGGAAGGACAAGGGCAGACTAAGTCTTCTGGTTTGCCACCTTTAGAGACCCTCTGGAAGTGCTTTGCATTCTTGATGCCAGTGACAGGACTGTGCATGCCCTGGAGTTGAAATCTATGCTGCATGCCAAGGCCTCCTGGGTTCTTCTGGAAGTGAGGACTTAGTTGCTGTTGAATGGAAGCGCAGAAGTTCAGCATTTTAGCATCTGGGCAAACAGGGGCTGGGGAGGCAGCCCAATCCCCTGCCTCACCTCCCGGGCTCAGAGGACCGAATCCTCACAGCTCCAGGCTTCTCCCAGGGAGGTCTGGCCCAGAGCCCATCCCACTCCCCACAGACCAAAAGAAAGTCTTTCCGCTGAAATCCCCACCCCCAACCCACAGGGGGTTCCTGTCTCAGCAGGAATTCATACAGGATTGAAATGAGCAGCTGGAGCAGGCTGGGTGGGAGGGTGAGTAGGGAGCAGCAGGGATCAAAGGCTCTGTGTGTGAGGGGCTGGGACTGGGCTAGCCCACAAGAATAAAGAAATGAGACAGGGACACGGACTCAGCAAAAGGGACAGGATGAAAGAGAGACAGAGAAAGAAAGAATAGTAGAGAACGCTACCTGGAAGCAGGGGTGGGGAGAGAAGGAGGGAGGGAGAGGGGGAGACAGAGTGAGACATATCCGAGAGAAAAGCAGAAAGTAGGAGAGACAAGAACAGGGAGAATGCTGTTGTTAGAAGAGCACAAGGTCACTAGGACATGAGGAGGAGACACAGAAGAGAGGTTAAGGACAAGGAGAAGGGGACAGAAACAGAAAGGAGAAATAAGAGATTGAGCTTTAAAGTCACATTCATTCTTTCCGTTCACGTTTGTTGAACACCCCAACATGGCAGACACGCAGTGCAAGGCAGAAATCAGTGTAAGGAGACACAAATGGTAGGGACCGAGATGTAGCAGTAAAGACAAACCCCACGATAGAGACCAAGAAGGAGGGGGAACGCTAAGATTGCAAACTGAGAGACTGAGAAAGAGATAAGAGGCAGTGGCAGAGACACAGACTTGAGAAAGAGGAGGCAGAGACAAAATTCCCCCAGGTAGAGAGGGCAGGATGCGTGGAAGCCGGTGCAGCTGGAGGAGGGCCTGGCTGAGGGAGATCTGCCCTGGCCCCCGAGGCTGCTTTCCCCACAGCTGCCTGGGCGCCCTCGCCCTGCCTCCACTCTTCCTAGCAAGCTCTGGAGGAAGTTCTGCCTGCTGACAGCCTCCTCCTGCCCTTCCTCTAGCCCCATATTTCTGTGCCAAAACTCCAGATCAGGATGGAGCCCAGCTGAACTCAGAGGAGAGGGATGCAGGCAGTTGATGGGTATAAAAAGTCTCCCCTTCATGCAGAGACAGCTTAAGACAATCCTTTGGTCCCACTGAGCCCTGGGGAGATAGGAAAGTATGTGGGAGAAGGGGCTGAGCTTGTGAATTCAGCTTTCAAAACAGGGGAGGTGCCTCTTCCTTCTGGGGTCTGAGCACCCAGTCCACCAAAACCTCGCTGAAATCTCGGAAGGAGGAAAGACACCACTTGGAACAAATGCCCAGCCCTCCCCCATCTCCTCCCACATCACCGCTGAGAAAAATGCCGCAGAGAAGAGGGTGGGCTGGAGGATCAGTCACCTACCCGCTGGTGCCAGGTCTCTGGGCCTGAGAGAAACGCCAGTCCGTGTTGGGTGGGGCTTGCTGTGAAGAGAACAGAGGGAAAGAGGCTGAGTACCCATGAGCTGTCAGAATGTCACCAGAGCCCCTGGGAATGAGCTGGAAGGGAGAGAGGGGAGTGGGTAAAAGATAAGGATAATATGGGGGAGGGATTGACACATCTCCAAAGACCATAAAAACACCCCGCGTCTCAGAGGTCTGAGGTACCAGAGATGAAATAACATTTTATCTGTTAGGTGAGGGAGTCTTGATTCCCTTGCAAAAACAAAAACAAAAACCTTCTTTGTCCCGAGACTTAGAACTTTGAAGCCAAATTTAAGGACTCAAAGTGACTTCTGTGGTACTGGTGGTAGGAATGCAGAGAAGGCCCCCCAAAGTGGCAGAAGAGGCTTTTAAATTCAAATCCCAGCAGCCCTAGGATGAAGGGAACAAAGCATCTTCTGCAGCAAGATGGCTGCTGCTCCCGGTAACCCTTTCCTGCCGAGTTGTGCAGCGACACATTGACAGCGACACCTCCTCCCGACCCTTGGCTCTCAAGGATCTCTTCCCACAGCTAAATACATTATTAATTTAGGAGTCCTGCCAGACTGGGCCTTTGCAAGGGATCCAAGCTCTGGGACACCTCTCACCCTCAGAACTCCATGCCTGACAATGGACTGTGATTGACGAGAAGAGAACAAGGCTTCTCTGTCTAGAACAGAGAAAATGGCTGGGACGGAGCCCAGAGAGATCAAGCTCCCACAGCCTCCAAGCAATGCCAATTAAGTCTGCAGAGCTCTCAGGAGGTTGATCTGTAGCCATCTCCCACCTGACTGAAGGTGTGGGCTCTGCCAGCCATTTAACACCCAAGTCTCTCCCCAGTCCTTCCAGGAGTGTGGTATTCATTCCATCACTCACAGAGCACTCCTAGAGCCATGTCCTCACTGGTTCTGGGGTGCACTGGTAATTAATTCTCACACTGGTTCCCAGGAGAAAAAAGTGTGAGCATTTTGGAGGAAGACCCAGGGCTGCCAGTAATTCACACTCAAGGATCACAGCGGACAGTGACGTGAGTAGAACCCAGAAATCTAATATCCCCAGCTCATCAGGAGCCACAAGCTCCATTCTGGGACTGCCATGGAACTGTCCAGCCCTTAGCCATTGCACTCTTAAGCACGATACATTCTACATGGAGTTTCAGGGATCATGATGGGAGGGTAAGGCGCTGCGTATACAGGAGGACGGCAGGTCTAAGTTTGTTCAGATGAGGGCTGTTGAGGATGGAGAACACCGAAGCCTTTCCTCCTCATGTAAGGTACTAAAAGGGAGGGAATGCCACCCTTGCCCCCTCCCAGCAGATAACACCTGTCTCTTGTTCAGCTCTACAGGTTTCAAGGGCCAAGCCGTTCAAAGCACATACTCAGGAGTTAGACCTGAGTTAGTCTATCATTTGCTCTGAACTTGAGCAAGTCACCTGACTTCCAAGAAACTCAGTTATAAGATGGATTTAGAACCTATCCAGTGACAGTGGAGGGGAGAACAAATGAAATATTCTGGTTGTCCAATGAGGTAGGTAGTTAGGTTTTCCCAATCAGCTATCAGAATTACCTGAAGGTGTTGTTTTCAAACCGTAATCCTGCTTCAGGGTGGTGAATAGATATATTTTACATAAAAAACTCCAGGGATTGTGGAAATTTGTGCTTTTTACTATTATAGTTTCCCCACACATAAGGGGTATGCCTGGCATCTGGCAGAAGTTATGGGCTTCCATCTATCAGTCACCTCCAAATCCCTGACCCTAGATGGCTGAGCACATGTGGATAGGATGAGCCAAAAATCTATTTGTGGGGCTGGAGTGGTGGCTCCACAGTTACGACACTTGCCCGGCACGTGCAAGTACATGAGTTCAAACCCCAGCACCCATGTACACAACTAAGTGCCATAGCAACAAAAGCCATGTGAAAAGCTCAATAAAAATAAAATAAAATTAAATTAAAAAGTCTATTTGTGAGCATCCAGATCTTGGGGTGCTCCAAGATCCCACTTTCCTCAGGTGAGAGAGGCCCTTTGGTACCACTGGGGACCTAGGTCATCTGCCTTAGTCTTACTTGCCCCAGCCTGGGCCCTGCCTGGCCTCTAGCTGATCAATGCCTCTGTGTGGAGGGGCTGCTGCCTTCAGTATGGAGCTTAGGGCCCAGCAGGACGGGCTGGCCAGCTGGTTCCTGAGTCCTCACCTGGTCCTGAGCAGCCTGGACCTGGAGCCTCACCAGAGAATCTGTTAATTATAACTCTGAAGACCAAGTAGGGGGCTGTGAGTGGGCCATGGACAGCCAATGTGAATCTGGCAGGAAGTGGCAGGCAGTGAAAGCTGGTGTGTGGGTGTGTGCCCGCGGAGGACACAGTGAACCCTACTCCTGCACCTCAGTCTTGTGGACAGATGTGGTTGGGTGGAGCCAGGATAAGGAAGGCTAAAGTTAACAGCAAAGATCCTGTTAGTGGGGAGAAATCAGTGGAAACCTAAAACCCGGCGCAGTTTGCAGAACCGAGTCTGGGAGGCTGGCAGGATGGGTCTACTGGGGCCTCCACCGGGGATCTCCCACATCCAGGGAAACTGCTAGAAATTCACCAGACTTTTCTGAGTGTGGCTGCAGAAGTCAGTGGCCCCACCTTCCCTTGCCCATAATCACCGTCACCTCCCAGTGCTTGGAGCCTCATCCCTGCCAGATCCCCACTGAGCCCGCCAGAGAGGAGTGGATGCAAGTTCAGTCCCTTACTGGACCGAGACTGCTGGCTTCTCCAGCGCCTCCCCCAGGAGTCGCCCTGGGCGGCCCCCAGCCCTCACCTGGCTCCTCTCCTGCAGCGTGTTAGAGAGAGAACGAAAGACATCAGCCTCCAGCGCCAGAGCTGAGGGTTGCTGAACACTTAGTGGCCTGAGGAAAGTGAAGTCACTGCCGTCGGAGGCCGGTGAAAAACACGTCCTGTAGCAATGGCTCTGCGAGTCTGTGGGCCGCAGAGTCACTTCCATGTACTTAAGTGTGCCATCTGAGCTCACTTGCAAGTTGGGGCTGGACTGCTTATAAAATTCTCGGGAAGGCGAGTCCTGATGCCTGCAGCATTGGCCCCCACCCCCTCCCCCATCTGCCTGTCCCCTGAGGCACTTAACTGACATAAAGGTGAAGGTTACTAAGGACAAGAGACTGACGGCTGCTAGAGCCACGATGAGGTAAAGGGTAAGGTCTGAACGTTCAGGAGGGTGTGTGAGAAAGTCACTGGATTTGGGCATTTCCTCAGGATCCTCATCCTCCAGAACCAGCAGCACTGTGGCGGTAGAGGAAAGCGAAGGGTCACCATTGTCTCTCACAAGGACCACCACCTGCTGGGTGTCAGAGTCACCCTCCAGTAAGGCCCTGGCTGTGCGCACCTCACCAGTGTGTGCAGACACAAGGAACAATCCTGGAGCTGTAGACTGTGGCAATAGGGAATAAGACAGCCATGCATTGTGGCCTGCATCAGCATCTACAGCTGTCACCTTGGTGACCAAGGAACCAGGAGGAGCAGAGCGAGGGAGACGCTGGGGGGCTGAGGGTTCCCTGCCTGGCCTTGGATGCAGCACAGCTGGGGCATTATCATTCTGGTCAAGGATGAACACATGTAGAGATGTGTTGGCATGCAGTGGGGGAGAGCCAGAGTCTCGAACCCCCACCACAATCTGCAGCATCTGCAGCAATTCATAGTCAAAGGTTCGCTGGGCAAAGACTCGTCCATCCTCAGGATTGACATACACAAAGGAGGAGGATGGGGCTCCCTGAATCTGACTCCCTACAATGGAATAGGTGAGACGTGCATTATCACCAGTGTCTGGATCTGAGGCAGCTACCGTGCAGAGAAGGGAGCCTGGAGGTCTATTTTCTGGGATGTAAGCAGTATAGAGTTGCTGGGTGAACTGGGGTACGTTGTCATTAACATCTGAAACGTTGATCCTGATGGTGAGACGTGTGTGCAGAGGAGGTGAGCCAGCATCTCTAGCCAGGAGCTCAACAATGTAGTGAGATGTGACCTCACGGTCCAAGGGCTGGCTGGTTAGCAATGAGTAGTGGTTCTCAGAAGGTTTAATCTGAAATGGGAGGTCTGGAGAGATATCCAGGCTTACTTCACCATTTCTTCCTGAGTCTCGGTCCCGCACATTAAACAACCCCACTACTGTACCCACTGGTGTGCTCTCTGGAACAGGGTTGACCACAGAGGCCAATAGCACCTCAGGGGCATTGTCATTGGCATCCCCAACATCCACCTGAATCACACAATGACCTTCCATGGCTGGCTGTCCCTGATCACGGGCTCTTGCATGAATTTCATAGAAACTTGACTCCTCAAAGTCCACTGAACCCAACACATGGATTGCTCCACTACTAGAGTCCAGGCCAAAGAGATTCCGCACTGCCTCAGATGTGTGATCTCCAAAAGAATAGTCTAGTTGGCCATTGGTGCCCTCATCTGGATCAGTGGCATTGAGGCGGAGCAGCAGTGTCCCCCGGGGTGCGTTCTCTGGAAGTCCCACTCGTAGAACTGAGGACTGGAAGGTTGGAGCATTATCATTGACATCCAGCACAATGATGGAGATAAGGCTGGTCCCTGAGCGGGCTGGGGTACCCCCATCCACAGCAGTGAGCACCAGCTGATGTCTTGCCTGAGTTTCACGATCCAGCTGCTGCTCTAGCACCAGCTCTGGGAACAGCTTCCCATCTTTTAGGGTCTTCACATTCAGAGAAAAGTGGCTGCTGGGGCTTAGAGTATAAAAGCTCACAGTATTGGTGCCCACATCGGGATCCTGGGCACTATCCAGTGGGAATTGTGCCCCAGGTGCAGCTGATTCTGAGATACGCATCTCTCGCTCAGGAACGGCAAAGCTTGGAGAGTTGTCATTGAGATCCAGGATCTCTACCTCCACACGGATGAGCTCCAGGGGGTGTTCAGTCACCACCTGCACTGGCAGCAGGCAGCTGGTGCTGGCTCCACACAGGTTCTCTCGGTCAATCTTTTGATTCACTGCTAGAGCTCCACTCACCAAGCTCAGGGAAAAATAGCGCCCATTCTCCTCAGAGCCCAGCCTCAGTCTGCGGCTCAATAGATCTGTCACCTTTAAGCCCAGATCCTGAGCAACATTCCCTACCAGCGTCCCCGGCTCAGACTCTTCCACCACTGAGTAATGAAGCTGCCCAGACACCCAGCCCCAGCAGTACAAGGACAACATGCACAGCACTTGCCATTTCCCAGAGAGCTGTGGGGGTGTCTTGGGCCCCATGATCCAGAAGTCCCTTCCTGAAGAATAACTGTGCTGTCCTGTCTCCGAGGTAGACCCAGGGCTTGGAATGCAGCAGAAGAAATCTCTTATGTTTCCTTCCAGCCTCTTAAAAACTGCTCTGAGGTTTGCCTGCCTGCAGCAGTTCTTAGTCACCAAATGGCGGGGGTGGGGAGGGGGAAGGGAGTTAAATGTGAGTGGAGCTGGGGAGCTGGAGGAGGAGAGGTGGGCAGGAAGAGCAGATCCCCCACCTCATCTCTGAGTTTGATTGGCCAAAAAGTCTGTCTGCTCTCAACCAATTATGAAGTCTCCTCAGTTCTGAAAACCTTGGGAACAGGCGCTGCAAATCTGTCACAGAAGCCTCCTACCTCCCCACTCATTTCGTGCTGCAGGTTGATTCAGCCCCCTTGGCAGCAAAGTTTGACAGCTCAGATGGTGCTCAACAGGGAAGACAAAGTGGTACAAAACTCCTCAGTGTTCTGTCCCAGCAACTTCCTGCATGACTTCAGAAGCATACACTACTTTGAACCAACAAAATTCTGTTCTTCTGGGAGAGGCAAAATACATGTGTTCCCCCTCCCATCTCTCTCCCACTCCCGGTCTCCCATCCCACTGAATGCTGCTAAGGCAAAATTAACATTTGACTAAAGGAGGGTGGACAGAGGACAGGCACAGCCCCCTAAGCTTTATGGTTTCACCAAATTCTGGAGCACTATAAAGACTTCCAGAGTGGCTGTCTCTGAGTTCTTCAACTGCAAATCAGTTTGCTGACATTGTCATTTCACTCATGGCTTTTTCACAAAGACATAATGAACACCTCTCCTCTGTTTCCAATATACCATACCTAGTTCAAATCCCAATAGGGACTGACAATCCTAAAGACCTGGACCAAAAGAGCTTTTATTTTTATTTTTATTTTTGAGGGTGAGGGTTACTGGAGATTGAACCCAAGGATACTTTATCACTGAGGTACATCTCCAGCCCTTTTAATTTTTTATTTTAATTTTGAGCCAGGGTTTCACTAAGTCTTGTGATCCTCCTGCCTTAGCCTCCCAAGTTGCTGTGATTACATGCATGCAGCACCATACATGGTCCAAAAGATCTTTGATGTGCAGGTCTCTTGGATCTCTCTTCTCTCTCTCACTCCCTCTATCTCTCTCTCTCTCTCTCTCTCTCTTCCCTATGCTTCAAACAGAGAGCACCCTTCACTGTGGGTTAAGGAATACTAGAGATTATGGGACAAAGATTTGAGTCACTCCCTTAATCCACTGGAAAATGGTAATCTAGAGTTAAGGTTTTGCAGAACCTGAACCCATTCATTCAGGAAGGGTAGAGAAAGCAGCCCTGGTTTTAAGTGATTGCCTGGTGCATCCCACCCTTGCACTATACTATAGCCTTCTGTGCTAGCACTTTCCATCGGCATGCTTCCACAATAGCACAGTTCTTGATCACCAGTTATGTTCATTCCTTACTTTATGATATAAGCATAATCATAAAACACATTTTTAAAGAATAGCATCTACCACATAGTTACTACTCAAAAACGGTGAAAACACTATAGGCTCTTACAGGGAGGCAAGTAAGAGGCAAGTAAGGCCAGTCATAAGCCTGAATCAGAACAACCCTCAAGCATTGGCTGAGCCTGCAAAGGTCTCACCTCTAGCCCATAGAGAAGATCAGAGGGTGGACAGCTGGGGCGAACAGGCTCCCCTGCCATAGGTGCACTGGGTGACTTCACCATCATGAAGCTGTCACTCCGAGTGGGTGCAGAAGCCAAGGGTGTACAGCCATGAGAGTGGCCTCCCACATCAACAAACTTGATAGGATCATCTGACCCTAGCTGGATTCGGAGGATCCCATTGGAAGGAGGAAGGCCCTCCCTCCTTCGAGATCTAGTGAGACAGGCACAGGTGCCAGCAGGAAAGCATGTCACTCCACAGGCAGCCCCACGCAGACATTTAGAGAGTAGTGCCACGAATGAACCAAAGGAGACAAAGCAAATTGCCACTAGGGACACAGCCAAGTAGAGGGTCAGACGGGATTCTCCTTCCCTTGGAGCTGAAGATTCTCGAAGATCAGGCACAACTGGATGAGTGTCTTCCTCTAAGGACACAAGGAGAGTAACAGAGGTAGAGAGTGGCGGGCTACCACTGTCCTTTACCACAATGACAAGCTTCTGTGGTGGGAGATCAGCTGGGATGGGAACAGCTGTCCTCACCTCTCCAGCATATCGAGAGACTGCAAACAGGCTGGGATCTGGGGCCTCCAGGAGCTGATAGGAAACCCAAGCATTGTAACCTGAATCCAAGTCCACAGCAGTCACCTTGGTGACTAGGTGGCCAGCACCAACTGATGGAGGCAGTGCTTGAGGACATAAGGAACCAGGCCTGGCCCTAGGGCGGAGCACAGCTGGGGCATTGTCATTGAGGTCCAGAACAAATAGACGGACTGTCACAGTGCTGCTGAGGGGTGGGTTACCCCTGTCCCGTGCCTGCACCTCAAACTGCAGTGTCTGTGTTTGCTCATAATCAAATGATCGAGTAGCATGAACAGCTCCTGTCTGGGGGTTCAGAGAGATGAAGGAGGAAGCTGACACATCACGATTTCTGGGTTCTAAGAGAGAGTAAGATATAAGTGCATTCAAGCCAGAGTCTGGATCTGAGGCTGCAAGAGAGCAAAGCAGGTCCCCTGGGCGATTGTTCTCAGGAACAAACACCTCATGTGATCTCTGGAAGAAAGAAGGTGGGTTATCATTCACATCAGAAATATTGAGGAAAATAGTCCTGTGGGTACTCAGAGGAGGGTTCCCAGCATCAGAAGCAGTGACCATGATGTCATAACTGGATTTAGCCTCTCGGTCCAAGGGCCCAGCAGTCACCAGGGAGAACTGGTTCCTGAAGGCAGACTTGAGGGCAAATGGCAAGTGATCAGAGATTCGAAGGCTCACATCTCCATTTGACCCTGAGTCAGGGTCCTGCACGCTGATGAGTGCCACTACAGTGCCAGGTTCTGCACTCTCTGGGAGAGTTCCAAGCTCTGAGGTCACTGTGATGTGGGGGGCATTATCATTTACATCCAGGAGATCCACCCGAAGGCTGCAATGTTGCTCCATGGCTGGAGAACCCCCATCACGAGCCCGCACATCAAACTCATAGTAATTCTCACTCTCAAAGTCTAGGGGCCCCTGAAGGGTAAGCTTTCCAGTAGTAGGATGCAGGTCAAAGAGGTTTCTTACACGATCAGGGGTGTGACCACTGAAAGAAAATGTGACGTTACCACTAGGACCCAGGTCCGGGTCAGAGGCATTGAGCTGGATGAGCACCATGCCGGCTGGCGCGCTCTCCAAGACGCTAATTCTGTAGCTGGATTGCTGGAAGGCTGGGGCGTTGTCATTTACGTCTAGCACAGATACCCGGAGCTCCGCGGTGCCAGATCTTGGGGGGTTCCCTCCATCTACAGCAGTCAGCACCAGGCGGTAGTCCGACTGCTTTTCCCGATCCAAAGGCTTCTCCAGGAGCAGCTCCGGGACTAGACTGCCGTCGCTGCGCTTCTTGACATCAAGTGCAAAGTGTTCATTGGAACTCAATCTATAGCTGCTAATAGAATTGCTTCCCACATCTGCATCCTGAGCCTTTTCCAAGGGGAAACGCTGTCCTGGAGGAGCTGCCTCCCCGATTTCTAAGTCCAGCTGCTGCCGCGGAAATCGGGGGGCGTGATCATTCACATCCACGATCTCTACCTCCGCGCGGTACATTTCCAAAGGCCCTTCGGTTACAAACTCCAGGGGCACGATACAGCTGGCACTGAGCCCACACAGTGCCTCTCGATCTATTGGATTCTTGATTAGCAGGGCTCCGCTGTCCAAATCCACACGGAAGTGTCTTTGGTTCACCTCTCCAGCGACCTGCAGCCTGCGAGCTGACAGGCTCTCTGTATCCAGCAGGAAATCTTGGGCGACATTCCCTACAAAAGTCCCTTCCTGTGACTCCTCTGGGACCGGGTAACGGATCTGCCCACAAACGTAACCCAGGTGGCAAAAGAAGAACAAAAGGGTAGCCCCCCGCCCGATTTCTACCCAGCTTCTCACCTTGCGGAGCATTGCTGCCATCCGCTAATTCTCTACTTGGTCCTGAGAAGCGGAAGAAGCCGACCCGCCCCAAACAGCCACAGCAGCTGGAGACACCTATCTCCCTTTTCCCCGCGCCAGTTCTGGCGCGGCTAGGCCGGCACTGCAAGGGTTAAGCGCCGTTTTTGCTGGTGGCGGGGTAGATTTGTCTGCCTTTCAACACCCGATTGGCAGACAGCGGCTCCTGGGCTCAGCCAATAGGCTGAGCAGAGAACATCCCAATAGCGGCAGGGTTAATGCGACGCAGCATGGGGGGAGGACTAAACCCCCCAAAATAATAAAAGAAACCCCAACATATTTTTTCACCTGCCTCCTGCTCAAAGGCATTTCGTTCATGGACCATTACCTTTTTGGAGAGGCAAACAGCTTACACGTATTCCCTCTCCCCAGCAACCTACTCACCCCGCCCCTTTTCGGCGGGGAAAACAGCGACAGCCAGAGCCCTAGCAACCTGCAGCCCACTGAGCAAGTAGCCATTTGAGATTGGTCACTTTCTTCAAGCCAGTGTTGTCATCAACCAATATTCTAAATGAGTAGCTTCTGTCTCAATCTGATTGTATCAGAACAGCAGCTAATCAGAAGCACAGCCATGTACTCAAAACTCTGCCCTTCTGCAGATTATTCAGAACCATATTCATCTCTTTTGGAGAAAAGGCTTACACATTAATGTAGCCAATTAGATTTATGCAGCACACGTTTTGATTGTAACAGGAGGTGCAGAGGAAAACAAACCTCTCTTATTCAGACATTTGCTAGTAACACACTAAGTTACCATTCATTGATTTCAAGGACAGTATGGGAAAAGGGTGGTGGAAGTCAGGAGAGGGAAGCTTCCAAAGCTGTAAGAATCAGCGTCTGGGAGGTGTAAAGGACTAGATCTCTATTACCTGGCAGAATGCTAATCTTCACAGATTTGACAGCTTTCTTGAATAACTGGGATCAGCTACCAAGGGCATCGTGCCTACAAATCCTCTTTATTTGACACCTCGGCATTCTAGATAAGTTGTTAATTACCGACAGAGACCATTTCAAAAGAGCAAGCTTTTCACTTAGCCCCAGGGGACCTTTTGTAGCCGGAGACTGGATCTTACCCCACCCCCACAGGCATCCAGACCTCCTAGCAGCCTGGCTACTACCTTGCACAGCGCAGAAATATAATAAATTTTAAACTGTTAGGTACCTGTAAACTGTAATCTGAGTGGCAAACACACAGAGCACAGAGAAAAACCCAGCTTGATCTGGACATGAGATATGTTAATTCATCCGAATTTTTAACTAGGTTACCACTGGTTGCCAAAACCAGCATCAAAAACTGGTGTTCTTAATGTTCTACCCATTTCCCCCAAATCTTTGATTTTCAGGAATATCCTTTTGACTATAGTGAAGCCAGCAATTGACTTTTTAGTCTCATAGGAAGGGATCTGTCATCTGTATTCTTACACAAAAGCAAAAACAGGATAAAACAAGCCCAATTTTACACACACACACACACACACACACACACACACACACACACACACCTTAAATCTCCTCCCATGGGAATGATGGAGATATAAAAACATCCTGGCCAGAATTCACTATCTCAATGAATGGTACCATCACCCCCCTAGCTACCTTAGAATTGAGAAGTGTGTGTGGAGGTGGTCATCCTTGATTCATTCCCATCCCTTACTTCCTAATATCATGTCAGTCAACAAGTCCTGCTGATTCTATTGCAGTCATCTCTGCACTGCCACTGTGCTGGGTCAAGCTTTTATCAATCTTCTCAAATATTGCAATAGCCATCTAACTTGTCCCTTTGTCTCCCTCCCCAATGTCTCCAATGCATTTCACTTACGGCTTCCAGAATAATCTCTTTAAAGCAATCAAACATAAATCCTGATGACATCATACATATGTCAGTTCAAAATTCTGCAATGACTATCATCTAAAAAATTCTTGGTACAGTCTAAAGGTAATTCAGATATTCCTGCCTACTTGCATCACCTCCTGGCTTGCAAAGACTATTGTACAAACACACACTTTAAGGTTCAGCAATAGTGAAACACCCTTATCTCACCCATGGAATTTCCTGCAAAGGGTCTTCCCTGACCCCTTTTCCCCTTTTCTATTTGACAACTACTATTCATCTTTCAGTCCTGGCTCAAGCACCATGGCTGTCTCTGTGAAGACTTCCTAATTTCCCAGGCTGACTTAGGTGTTTCTTCCCCTTTGCTGCCATTATTTCTTGTAAAATGCAGATCCTGGGCTGGAGCGGTGGCTCGGTGGTTTCGGTGCTTGCCTGGCAAGCACGAGGACCCGGGTTCAAACCCCAGCACCACGTACACAACTGAGTGTTGGAGCAACGAAGGCCACGTGAAAAACTAAATAAAGTTGTTTCCCTCTTTATAAAAAAAAATGCAAATCCTATTTTCTTTTTCTTATTTGCCTCCTGTGGTATTCTCTGTTCCATAAGGGCAGAGAGTGTCCTTTAATCTTTTACTGTGTCTAAGACATAAGAATGATAGTAAAATGATGGATATCATCATTTATCAACTCAACAAATATTTATTAAATATTTTAAAGTAGGTATTATCTTTATAGATGAAACTGGAGTTGAGAACTCAAGAGATTTGTCTGAAGCTAAACAATTAGTATGTATATAGTACTATACTTTTATTTGCAATTTTACATTAAAAGCCTGCTTTACTAGAAACGAAGCATTACAAAGCTTTAATCCTACATATCTTTGACTGACCTTTTTATGCCAGGTATGTGGTTCTCGCATTTCCAGATTCTATTTTGTTTTTGTTGTTGTTGTTTGTTTTGTTTTGTTTGTAGTGCTGGGAATCAAGCCCAGGGCCTCGTGAGTGCTAAGCAAGCACTCTAACACTGAGTCCTCCTCTCTAGAGTTCTTAAACAGGTTTAATTGAGATATAGTTGACCGTACACTTCACATTTTAAAGTATACAATCTGATGGTTTTTAGTATTTTCAACTATACCAAGCTGATGCAATCATTAACACTATTCTATTGATTGGAAATTTTTATCACACCCAAAAGAAACCCAATTTCTATTGCACAGCTCTGGATTTTGAGAGAATAATTGACTAGGTGCCAGTGGCTTAGGAAATTTTCTCTTTAACTTACTAAAATACCTTCTTAAGTTTTTCCTACAGTGCTCTTCTAGAACTATCCAATGTAATACTTAAAAGTTTGGAAATGACATTGTAGTACTTTTTTTTTAGAAGTTGGGCCTAACCCAATATAGCTGGCTCCTGTTTTTGTGAATAACAGAATGACTTTGCTTCATAAATATGCAAATAAGGGACTAACAGGTTCTAGGGCAGTGGTTTTCAGTGTCCATACATTACGATCACCTGAAGATACTAAAAAATACTAATGTTTGTGTCCCACCCCCGGATATTGTGTCTGGGGTGTGGTCTAGGATTTAGAATTTTTATAAGGTTCTTAGGTGATTCTGAGGTGCACCCAAGTTTGAGAACATTGTATTGGGGAAAATGCCAATTGTTTTTAGGCTGACCAGAAGAGCAGCAGGTACTTCTGTTTGGCTTTCATTCTTTCTTAGCCCTTCCAAATATGCGTCTACTTTGTCATCTTAGACTGTCTTCATAGTTGCTCATTTCCAGCATGTGTTTAAGGATTGTGAGTGGGTGAAGAACTCATAAAAGTAGTAATAGTAATAACCAATAGTTTTTAACAGTTGTGATATGCCAGGCACTATGCTAAACACCTTGCATGTAGTATTTCATGCAGTAGTCCTATAAAATCCATATTATTCCCCTTTTGCACATCAGAAAGAGGCTTAAGGAGGAGATCAAGTAACTTGGTTAGAATTTATATGGTGTCAAAGCCTTACCTAACTTCTTTAGCAACAATTCTCTTAGTAACAAAATAATGCACTTAATGACAAAAGGCTCTCCCACAATTAACAGTATGTGTAGGTTTCTCTCCAAGGCAAAGGCCATGTAGTAATCAGCAGCCCAGCATGAATGAGTGAATGCTTTATCTTTCTAAGGAAAGGAAAGTTAATCTACCTTTCACATTATATGTATACCTAAGAAAAATAATGCTGGAAGGATTGGGAATCACAATAGAGGCATATTTGTACTTTATACTCTTTTGTATTGTCTGGACTTATTTCCAAAATAAATCATTACTTTTATAATTAACAATGATTATCTTTGGATTTGGAAATTATAATTAATTTAATTTTTTGTGTTTTTTGTATTTTCTAAATTTTCTTCAATGTCCATGCATTATTGTTATAACATAAAATTATTTGTTAAAGAACACATCTATTATTTTTCAGTAGCATGCTTGAAATAAATTTGAAGGATGTCTGGAATTTTATTTCATTCATAAATAATTACCCAAGAATGAGATAGAGGATCTGTGTAGGCAAATGAAAGTTATCAAAGAAATATTAGTTTTAATACAGATGTAGCCATCATTTGAAAAGTGGTTGAAGGAGGTATATAATATTCCTATCAGCTGCCACTGGTTAGAAGTATCCAGCTGCTGGTCCCCAAAGCAAGTGATGCCAAGCTAAATTTTGAGTGCTGAGATCTTGGATTACAGCTCAGGCGCTCCATAGCAAGATTACTTGGTTGTGATGGTAAATGAGTGCTGATGGTGTGAACTGGGTCCACAGATGAGGCAGATCACTTCACCCTGAAATGGAACTATAAACCACATTCTAGCGGGCCTCCCTCCTCCCGAAGGCTCTAAGTTCATCTAGAAAGGACTAGATGAAAATGTGGACGCTATCTGAACAACATCTTCATCATTTAAAACAGCCCCATCCTTACTTTCCTGAACCTGGTGCAGAAATCAAAAAACCATCAAAACGTTTCAGGCATGATCTGCTAACACTTACCTGTCCAGGAGGGGCGCTCTCTGCACCCAACACCTGCCTATAGAACACGGGATCGCAACTTCGCAGCGTGTTCTGGCGGCTGGCCAGGGGGCTGGCAGCACCAGGTTTCTTCAGCAGCGGGTCGCTGCGGCGCGAGTCCGTGGTGAGGTACACCTGGTGGTAAAGGTGCTGCGGCATCAGACCTCCCCGCACGGCGTCTGCGTGCAAGGAGGGCCCTGGTGTTCGGTACAGGGAGCTCACTGGGGCTCGGTATAGGTCCCTCGACTGCTTCCACTTGTAAACTTTGAATATGATAACTCCCAACACTGTGACTACGAAGCCCACAGAGACCAGGATTAGAGAGAGAAGTAGATAAAAGGTGAGATTTTTATTCTGCTCCCGGGGAGCAGAGCCGGATGGGAACTCGGCCCGGGCTTCGGGAGGTTCCTCGGTTACTGACACAGTAAGGGTTGCCGTGGTGGACAGCGAAGGCTCTCCATTGTCTGTGATCAAGACTGTGAGAGTCTGCCTGGGCGAATCTGTATCCTGGACTGGGCGAGCAGTGCTGACTTGCCCTGTGTGAAGTCCCACTGCAAAAAGGCTCTGATTGGGGGCTCCCAAGAGGCTGTAGGAGAGCCAGGCGTTGTGCCCTGCATCCGCGTCCCAGCCCACCACCCTCGAGACCACGTGGCCTGCAGCAGTACCTCGAGACAACAGCTCCACCGAACTCTGGCCAGGCCGGGGGTATAGGACCTGGGGGGCGTTGTCATTGCGGTCAGTAACAAATATGTTCACACTGATGTTAGTGGTCAGCACCGGGGTGCCCCCATCACTAATATGAGCTGTTAATTCGAACTCTCGCCTGTCTTCGTAGTCCAGGGGCACTAAGGAAGACAGGACGCCTGTGTCACGATTTATCGTGAAATAATGACCCACTAGCCTGGTTTCAGCTCCTGGCTCCAAGAGAAAGAAGGAAAGGCGAGCATTCTGTGGGGCATCGGGGTCCCAGACACTTAGGTTTAATATAGGAACTCCAGGGAGGTTATTTTCTTCAACATAAACGTCGTAGGAAGATTGCGAAGACTGTGGAGGGTTGTCATTGACGTCGGATACTTGGACCCGCACTGTCGAAAGGGCTGAGAGAGAAGGTGATCCCGAATCCCGAGCCGTGATGCTGAGGTTGTACTCTGGCGTCGTCTCCCGATCCAGGACGGCGCTGGTTTTCAATGTGAAGTAATTCTTGAGGGAAGAAGTAAGGCTGAAGGGGAGACCTGGTGGAACCTCGCAAGTCACTAGCCCGTTCTCACCAGCATCCAGGTCAATTACACTGAGCAAAGCGATGACGGTCCCCAAAGGCGCATCCTCAGGGACTGGGCTGTACACGGAGGTGACTGTGATCTCGGGAGCATTGTCATTCACGTCCACAACCTCTACCAATACTTTGCAATGTGCTCCTTCGGGATTAGCGCCCTTGTCTTTAGCCTGGATGTAAATCTCGTGGAGTTTTGTGTCTTCGAAGTCCAGTCGACCCTTGATTGTCAGTACCCCGGTTACAAGGTCTAAGGCAAATAGTTCCCGCACGCCAGCGCGGTTGTGACTGCCAAAGGAGTAAACGATTTCACCGTTGAGGCCTTCATCCAGATCCGTGGCATGAACCTGAGCCACGCGAGTGCCGGAGGGTGCATTCTCCGGAACGCGCGCCCTGTATAAGGACTGGTTGAAGGCAGGCGCATTGTCATTCGCGTCCAGCACAGTGATGCTAACAGGAAGGCTGGTGGAGCGAGCTGGGGTTCCTCCATCCAAAGCGGTCAGTACCAACTGGAGGCTTGGCTCCCGTTCCCGGTCCAGGGCACGCTCCAGCACCAGTTCAGCGTACTTGGTGCTGTCCTCCCGCGTCTGCACGCGAAGCGCGAAGTATTCGTTATGGCTCAGTTCATAGGTTTGTAAAGAGTTGCTTCCTACATCGGGATCGTGCGCGCTCTCGAGCGGAAAGCGCGTCCCTGGCGCCATAGCCTCGCTAATCTCCAATTTCATTTCCCTGGTCGGGAAAGAGGGATTGTTGTCGTTGATGTCCTGAATCACCACTTCTGCACTAAACAGCTCCAGAGGGCTCTCCACCACCAACTCCAGAGTTACAGTGCAGGAGGGCAGTGTCCCACAAAGCTCCTCTCGATCCAGACGGTCGTTCACGAACATCTCTCCGGTCTCCCAGTTCACCTCAAAGAATCTACGGCTTGCTCCGGACACCACCCGGAGCCTGCGGGCCGACAGACTGCCCAGATCCAAACTAAGATCGGAGACCACGTTACCCACAGTGAAACCCTTTTCTCTTTCCTCCAGGATCTCATAGTGAATGATGGTGGAAGCCTTGTTCAAGGCACCAAGCAGAAGCAAAACTCCTACCACCCTCCCGGTGCTTACCAGTCCGCTCCTCCAGGCCTCTGGGACCATCTCACTCAAAAGCAGTTCCTCTTAGCGGGGTCCAGACCGTCCCGGCGATTTCGCTGAGAAACTTTCAGCGGGTTAGCGCTTGGGCGCTGGGCGCGGAGTCGGACATGGCTTTCTGGGTGCCGCTGATTTGCTCGCCGGCTGTTCAGCCTCTGCCTCATCCCGGGGCGCAGAAAGGGGACGGGCCGGGGCCAGATCTCCAGCGACTTCATTGGCCGACAGCGGCACACAGAGTCCCAGCCAATAACTGCACGAAGAATGCGCTAGCGCGGGGCTCTCAGAGCAAGACTCGCGCCAGCGCCAGGAACTTCACTTTCCTTGACTGCCTTCCACAGTTTCCGGCCAGAGCGCCGTGCACTATCGGTACAGGGGGAAGACCTACCTCAGCCTGGAAAGCCAACTACGCGGCAATGAAGCTGGCTGTACTGCAAGTCTCCAAGCCAAAGCCAACTCAGAACCTATTAAACGCGTTAATTGCTTTCTTTGATCACAAGAATCGGGATGAAACTAAATCGCAAACGGCATAACTTTTGGGGAAAAAAACACCAACAAATTTGGTTCGTTAGAGGGCAGATAAATAGCCGGGCCCCACTTGTAAAGAGGTATTCAGTATTTTCGTGGAGACGTTAATATTTTCAGCTTTATGGGTTGGGGGTATACCTCAGTGGTAAAGCGCTTGCCTATCATGCTTGAGGCCCTCGGTTGGGGTCCCAGCACTCCCTCCCCCACCAGTTTTCTTTCTTTCTAAATGAAACCATAGAGTTCCCTGTAACTTCCTCATAGAGCAAATCAACACGATGAGGAGGAAATACTGTTTGTTTTCACTCTCATAAAATTTTAAATAAATGTCAGATCTGATTTCTTTTAAAACTCGATTTCATTACTCAGCTTTCATTTCTTAACTAGGGAGCAACGTGATATTGTCCTACCCTGTCTTCGCCAAGGAGCATAATCACAGTTGATTAGAACACAATCTCTCAAACATTTCCCTTGACTTGATCAGCTCATTTCCTGAGCTCTTGGGTTCCCATGTCACAAGGAAAAGTTGCATTGCTAATGAGAGAGAGAGAGAGAAGAAGAAGAAGAAGAAGAAGAAGAAGAAGAAGAAGAAGGAGGAGGAGGAGGAGGAGGAGGAGGAGGAGGAAGGGGAGGGGAGGAAAAAGTCAGGTCTGCATATTAATTTAGGACCTTTATAAAATGACTGAGATAATGGCAGCAAAGTTCCATAAACTCTATAGAGAAAAATAAAGACTTTAGTCACAGAATAAAGAGCCTTGAATTTTCTACATTTAAGGTTGCAGTCACCAAGCAAAATAGCAATGCTTAGGATAATGAGAGAGTCAACTATGAAATAAGTCTGAGTCGAGTTGTATGCCTTGGACCAGAAACTAACCTTTAACCTTCTGGATTTCTATCCTATTAAATTAATAAGGCAGGTAAAGTGTCTGGTACAAAATAAGCCTTAACTGATGATGCAAATCACCCCACTAGAGGCTGGATGTAAAGTTTTAGAGCCTCATACTCTTTCTGTATACTTGTCTTGGGCATAATGTGATTGCATACGGTCCTTTCTGAAGTGTAACTGAACCTTGAACACAGGCAGAGAAGTATGCAGATAGGCAGACAGGATATTTCCTGATGAGATCAGGAAACATATGCTGGGTCTCTCCACATTCTCAACACTTCAATTAATCTCTTAAACCCCTACCCCAACTTTTTTTTTTTTTTTTTGGTACTTGGGATAGAATCCAGGATGCTTTACCATTGAGCTACATCAAATAAAGCCCAGTCATGTGCTACTCACAGTGTGAGAACCAATGGCATAAGTATTGAGAGCTTTTTAGAAATTAAGACATGTTCTATTTTAGACCTACTGAGGCAGAGTTTTCATTTCATTTCATTTCAATATCTAGGTGATTTTAAAACCTTAAAGTTTGAGAAGTACTAATCTAATGGGTCATTCAATCTTTTTTCTTCCATTCACCATCACTTAATTCACAATCTGGATTTTGAAAAACTACTTTTAAAAATGTAAGAAGTTTTCCCATTAATAATAAGGCCCATAATTTTTGTAAGACCTCTTCTTAAGCCAGTAGAAACTTCTGGAATTTATTCTCCACAGTAGCTAGGGTGGACGTTCTAAAATTTTAATCGGATCATATAATCCTCCAGCTGTTCCTCAGTAGGTTGTGCTGCTCTCTAAATAAAATACCAGATTCTTTGCATAGCATCCAAGTTCATGTCTTCCCCGTGTTTCACTATGTTCAGTATGGCCATGAACCAAGGAGGCCTTCTAATAGGCTGTTCCTCTCCCAGGAAAGGTTCTTTCTCTTTGCTTTGCCAATTTTACAAATTTCTCAGGTCTCAGTTTAAACGTTAATTTC